>JAAALK010000283.1:49919235-50171353 GCA_019279435.1 Zizania palustris | reverse complement strand
CCTCGACCCGCCACACCAGCTCCCGCTCCCGCGTCACAGCTCTCGGAGTTCCTCCGAGTCCGCCCACCGACCTTCTCGAGCACCACCAACCCCATGGAGGCTGGGGATTGGTTGCGGGCGATTCGAGAAGAAACTCGATCTCCTGACCTGCACTGAGCAGGAGAGGGTGGCCTTCGCCACCCACCAGCTGCATGGTCCCGCCGCAGAGTGGTGGGACAACCATCGTGAGACCCTGCCCGAGGGCCACGCCCCCACTTGGGCGGAGTTCTCGGCTGCCTTCCGTGCCGCTCACATCCCCGACGGCATCGTTGCTCAGAAGCAACAGGAGTTTAGGGACCTGCAGCAGGGAGCAGGTCCGTAACAGAATATCTGCATGAGTTCAACAGGTTGGCCAGGTACGCACCTGAAGAGGTTCGTACGGATGCGGCCAGACAGGCCAAGTTCCTCCGGGGACTGAAGGACGAGTTGTCTCTACAACTCATTTCAGGAGACTTCGCCAACTTCCAGAAGTTGGTGAACAAAGCGATCATGCAGGAGACCCAGCAGAACAAGGTCGATTTGAAGAAGAAGCGCATGATTGCCTTTAGGCAGAACCAGGGTATGGCCCAAAGACCCCGTTTTGCTCCACCTCCGCCAGCGCCACAGTACCACCCCCGGCCAGTATATCGCCCGGCGCCACCAGCTGCCAACGCCGGAGCCAGTCAACCTCGCACGCTCCAGTCGCACCGACCGCTCCAGTTGCCCCGGCCAAGAAGCCGGAGGTCTTGAGAGACAGGCATGGCAAGCCTGTGGTATGCTTCAACTGCCGCCAAGAGGGACACTACTCCCACCAGTGCCCCCACCCCAAGAGAGCGCAAGGAGTCACCTCCAACCCCGCCGTCCGCGCCAAAGTGAACCACGTCTCCGCCGAAGAAGCCCAGGCTGCACCTGAGATTGTCATGGGTAAGTTTATGGTTCATTCATCGCATGCAGTGGTATTATTTGACACCGGAGCTACCCACTCCTTTATATCAACTGCTTTTGTGGAAAATAATGCACTGGACATAAGTGAACTACCCAGGCCAGTACTAATAGCTACCCCGGGAAAGCAAACCCTCGCTTGTTCCTTTAGTCCAAGGATATGGGTAGATATCCAAGGCACGATATTTTGGGCCGACCTCATTCTAATAGAATGTCAAGGTTTGGACCTCATTCTAGGGATGGATTGGTTAAATAAACACCAAGGTGTGATAGAATGTGCCCAGAGGAAAGTAACGGTGACTAATGAAGAAGGGATTATAGTCACGTTCCAGATGCCCAGCATGAAGGCCGGAAGGACGAGACTACATCAGATTACCTTGGAGGAGATACCAGTAGTCAGTGAGTACCCAGATGTATTCCCAGAGGATCTACCAGGGATGCCACCCAGGAGAGACATCGAGTTCAGGATTGACTTGGTGCCTGGAACCACTCCTATTTATAAGCGACCGTACCGGATGGCCGCCAATGAGTTAGCTGAGATGAAGCAACAGTTGGAGGATCTTGAAAGAAAAGGTTATATCAGACCAAGCACATCACCGTGGGGTGCTCCCGTCATCTTTGTCGAGAAGAAAGAAGACAAGGCGAAGCGTATGTGTGTGGATTATCGCGCCTTGAATGAAGTAACCATCAAGAATAAGTACCCGTTGCCTCGGATCGATGACCTCTTCGACCAGCTCAAAGGAGCCACAGTATTCTCGAAGATCGACCTACGGTCTGGTTACCACCAGCTAAGAATCCGGGAGGAGGACATACCCAAGACGGCTTTCACGACCCGCTATGGATTATATGAGTGCACGGTTATGTCCTTTGGATTAACCAACGCCCCTGCATTCTTCATGAATATGATGAATAAGGTATTCATGGAATATCTGGACAAGTTCATCGTGGTCTTCATAGACGACATCCTCATTTATTCCAAGGACCAGAAGGAGCACGAGACTCACCTCCGGTTAACCTTAGGAAAGTTAAGGGAACACCAATTGTATGCCAAGTACAGTAAGTGCAAGTTTTGGACGGCAGAAGTAAAGTTCCTTGGACATATCATCTCTGCACAAGGAATCGCAGTAGACCCTGCCACCGTAGAAGCAGTTACGGATTGGTTGCCACCCACGAACGTATCTGAGATACGGAGTTTTCTGGGATTAGCCGGATATTATCGGAGGTTCATTGAGAATTTTTCTAAGATAGCCAAGCCAATGACCAGATTGTTGCAGAAAGGAGAAAAGTTCGAATGGACTCCTGAATGCGAGGAAAGTTTCCGCACCCTCAAGACTCGTTTGGTGTCTGCACCTATACTAACCCTACCGGATATCCGCAAAGACTTCCATGTCTATTGCGACGCATCTCGCCAGGGATTGGGATTGTGTTCTTATGCAAGATGGAAAAGTCATCTCTTATGCCTCCAGACAATTGAGACCCCATGAGTTGAATTATCCGACCCATGATTTGGAATTAGCCGCCGTAGTGCATGCCCTTAAGATTTGGAGGCACTATCTAGTTGGAAATCGCTGTGAGATCTTACGGATCACAAGAGCTTGAAGTATATCTTCACACAGCCAGATCTGAACTTGAGGCAAAGACGATGGCTGGAATTGATTAAGGACTATGACTTTGGGTATTCACTACCACCCAGGAAAAGCCAATGTGGTAGCTGACGCCTTGAGTCGCAAAGGATATTGCACCGCCATGATGATTCAAGAACACGCACCCTTGTTATGTAAGGAGATGGAAAACTTAAATCTTGGATTTACCACCAGAGCTTATCTAGCCACCTTGGAGACCCAACCGGTATTGTTTGAGCAGATTCGTGAAGCTCAGTCAGAGGACCCGGATATAGCTGCCATTAAGAAGAATATGAGACAAGGAAAGGCCCCCGGATTTTCAGAAGACGAGAATGGCACCATATGGTTTGGAACTCGGATATGTGTGCCGGATAAACCTGAAATAAAGACTCTTATCCTAAGAGAAGCCCACGAGACGTTGTACTCCATTCATCCCGGCAGTACCAAGATGTACCAAGATTTGAAGGAACGATATTGGTGGGTTAGCATGAAAAGAGAGATTGCCCAGTTCGTCGCCGAATGTGACACCTGCCGAAGAGTAAAAGCCGAACATCAGAGGCCTGCAGGATTGTTGCAGCCACTTAAAGTGCCGGAATGGAAGTGGGAAGAGATCGGTATGGATTTTATCACCGGATTACCAAAGACCCAACTTGGATATGATTCTATTTGGGTGATCATTGATCGGCTTACGAAAGTGGCTCATTTCATAGCCGTCAAGACGACCTTTAGTGGCCCTAAGCTAGCAGAGCTATATATGGCCCGAATAGTATGTCTTCATGGGGTACCCAAGAAGATAGTGTCTGACCGAGGGAGTCAGTTCACCTCTCGCTTTTGGAAGAACCTCCAAGAAGAGATGGGCACGAGATTGAATTTTAGTACCGCCTACCATCCTCAGACAGATGGACAAACAGAAAGGGTAAATCAGATACTAGAGGATATGCTTCGAGCATGTGTTTTGGATTTTGGAGCCACTTGGGACAAGAGCTTGCCATATGCAGAATTTTCATACAACAATAGTTATCAAGCCAGTCTTCAGATGTCTCCTTTGAGGCCCTATATGGACGTAAGTGCAGAACGCCTCTCCTTTGGGACCAAACTGGTGAATCCCAAGTATTCGGAACCGACATTCTCCGTGAAGCCGAAGAGAAAGTACGGATCATCAGAGACAGACTCAAGACAGCCCAATCGCGACAGAAAAGCTATGCCGACAATCGTCGTCGAGATCTAGCCTTTGAAGAAGGAGACCATGTATACCTTCGGGTTACACCTCTTCGTGGGACTCAACGGTTTAACATGAGAGGAAAGTTGGCCCCTCGATATGTTGGACCATTTCCCGTTATTCGACGCCAAGGCGAAGTCGCATATCAGTTGGAATTACCACCTTCATTGGCTGGAGTGCATGACGTATTTCATGTATCTCAACTCAAGAAGTGTCTCCGCGTCCCCACGGAGCAAGTGGATCTTCAGCAGTTGGATGTCCAAGAAGATCTGACTTATGTGGAGAGACCGGTCAAGATACTAGAAGTCAAAGAAAGGACCACCAGAAGTCGAGTCATCCGTTTCTGCAAAGTGCAGTGGAGCAATCACCCAGTAGAGGAAGCTACATGGGAAAAAGAAGATGAACTCAAGGCACAGCATCCTGAGCTATTCGAGGATTGATCCGAATCTCGAGGACGAGATTCTCTGTAAGGGGGATAGGATTGTAACACCCCAAAAATTAAAAGGAATAAAGTAAAAAGAAAATAATATTTAAATCATTTCTGGACTTATTAATAAAGGAAAAATCCCAAAGAACCCAAATAAAGCCAAACAGGGAGAAATACTTAAAATCTGGACTTGAAAATTTGATGAGATGAACTAGAGATCAAAATATAATTTTAGGAATTTTTACAAATTTTTATCAACAGTGATTCAACCCTTAATCAAATAAATGAATTACTGGAATTATTTTAAATCAGAAAAGAATTAAAAGCCTTAATGGGCCTCAACCCCGAAACCATCCCCGACGGCCTTTTTAGCCCAGCCCGTTGCCATCCACCACTGACAGGAGGGGCCCGCCTGTCGGCGCCGCCCTCCTCTCTCTCCTTCCGCCCGCGCCCCGCCTGGTCCCACCGGTCAGCCCCCGCCGCGCCACTGACCGCCTGGACCCGCCGCTCAGCCCTTCTATTTTTGTTTCAACCACTGACAGGTGGGGGCCACCTGTCAGGATCTTCTTCCCCGATGGAAAGGGATCCCCTCCCTCCCGCCGGCGACCCCCACCTTCCAAATCCGCCGCCCCGTATCCGATTTCGCCGAATCAACCGAGGGATCGCCTTCTTCGACCGCCGGGGATCTCATTCCACCGATAGCCACGCGTTTTCGCCGCACATGGTAGGAACCCGAGCCTTAGGAAAGTTCACCGGCGTTGAGCAAAGGGAAACCCTCGGTTCCCTTCCAATTGGACGCCGGCGACCCCCCTATAAGAACCCCTCGCCCTCACCGCCTTCAGCCCACACCACCAAAGCCAGCTATAGCGTAAGCAGAGCACTGCCGACCTCGTTTAGGGCTTCGGCTCGGCTTCAACTCCGGCCGCCGCTCGCCGTTGATCCAGGCCCCCCTCGCCCTAGCCGTCACCACCGTCGGATCCGTCGTCGTCCACCCGTCCTCGGCATCCACTCAGTTGGCCAAGGATACCGCCAGATCGTCGTCGCCGTCGAGCCCCGAAGGGACCCCGCCGTCTACCCTCGCCGTCGACCGTCACCTCTGCCCCATCGTCGCCATCTCCGGTATCATTGTGATCCTTGCACTCTCCTGGTTCCATTTTAGCCAGTAGCCTAGGCGCTAGGCCCTTACCATCGCCGGAATAGCTCGCCGCAGTACCGCCGGAGTTGGGGAAGAAGGGTAAAACCGCCCCTTCGCCGCGTGCCGTGCCGTACGAGCTCTCGGCCGTTCGATCTGCGGTGAACGGCTGAGATTAGATCCCCTGTTGACTTAATCAGAGCCCTCGATCTGAGTCAAAGCGGTATCTCTCGCTCTCGGCCGTTGATCGCCACTTAAAGCCCCCGAGCGATCTCAGGCGTCCACGTGTAACCCTTCGCTGCGTTTTAATCTGAGCCGTTGAAATTCATTTAAAACCCCCGCCTCGCATCCGACCGCCAGATCCAGATCCGACGGCTCTGGATCGGCCGGTCCACGCACGTGGTCACGGGTTCACGGTGAACCTGGTTCACCGTGGACCAGAGACTGAATTTAGTTTAAAAATAAAATCCCAGAAAATTGTTTAAACTTCAAAAATTCATATCTTGTTCATTTTAACTCCAAATTTCACCATTCAAATTTTGTTAGAACTAGAATATTATTCTCTACCCATTAATACAATAAAAACAGTATGTTTCTGTTACTTAAAATATTATTAATAAATAAATGAATAAAAATCCCTTAGGGTTAAAATTAAAAATGCAGAAAATAAACTGAGAAAATTCTAAAATATTAAACTTTACTGTTTTGAACAAAACCTTGAAATACTAGAAATATTACTTCACATAATAGAACCTACAAATGTGTATGTTTAATATTTGGTGAATTTTATCTGTTTATTAAATGTATTGTTTATTTTCCGTATCGAGAAGACTACGAGTTCGTCGAGGAGCAGGAGTTCTACCCCGAGGTTCCTCCATCCCCCTTTGCTGATCAAGGCAAGTCATCGACCATCTCTGTGGAAAAAGTTGATCATAATTGAGCCCATGTTTTAATAACTTATCGCTATAACCCATAGGTTAATATTGCATTAGTCAAATACTCAAGCCTTACACTTATATTTATTAGATCCCCGTCCTTGTGTGCAAACCCAAGCCATGCTTATTGAGCCTCAACTCCTTGTCACTCTACTATAAAAATATTAGCTAGTGCCCAATGTACCGGCACAACTGCTATAGGTTAAAAAGAACGAGTCATAGATAGCTGGATTTCTGTATATGAATTTCCCTGTTATTCTCGTCTCTGGACTCTGTTGGAGTTGGCTAAGGTTATAAGTATGGTGGGTTCCGGGTGCAAGCTCGGGCACTGGTTTGTCGCACCCGGGGCACTATAAGGACCGGTCTGCGGGATCTGTTGCAAAGCACTTCCGTACCAACCACAAGTCTAATGGGTAAGTCCTAACTGGAAGTATGGAATACTCCGGCTTGATGCACCATAGAGGAGGGGGCAAGGGGCTAGCCTGCGGGCGACTTGTACCGACGAGGCTCAAGGGGGGGTATGGTGGGGCTCCGATGCGTCGGGACACCATATGAAACCCATAAGAGGGTGCTATTGAGTCGGGGAGGACTATATGGAAGGTTTTGGCACGAGTTCCCGTGTGATGGGTCATCTCGTTACACTTCGGTGTAGGTGATGAGTGCGTGCCTTGTGGGTACAGTGGTACATCTCTGATCAGAGTAATTTAATCTTTTCGAAAAGCCGAGCCCACGGTCAAGGGCGGGTTGTGTGACTACTCGCAGTTAGTTACAATTGTTTGAATGTTCAAGTTATTCATGGCACGTAAGGACTGTTGAGCGAGGTGGGGCTGACTGTACCCCTCGAGTTAGAAGATGATGATACACAAGCACATGTTTACTTTTCCGTACTAATAACTTGCTCACATTTAAAGCTTTACACATATGCTGCTTCCGCTAAATTAGCCAATATCTCCCTTGTTATTACCTTGCATTATATTTGCATTCGGTGGCTTGCTGAGTACATCTGTGCTCACCCCGTTGACTTACAACATCAGAGCCAGTCTACTACGAGGAGGATGAAGGTCTGGAGTAGCGACCCAGTCAAGGCGAGACTGGAAGGAGGCGTTCATCTAGGACCCTTGTTTTATTAGTTTCTCTTCATCTTTTAATCACTTTTGTATTAATGCGGTCTACGAACCGTGAATGATTGCTCGTATTGTACGTGGTCGTGTGATGAACGTCTTGTTTTATTGATTTTCTATGGAATTTCAATAAAGTCCTGATTTATTAAATCGGGGCGCGACAGCTAAGCAGCGGGAAGACTCCCTCGCCGCACCGACGCCATGGCTTCATCCTCGTCGACTCCGGCCCCCTCCGGTGAAGGTACACACCTCCCTACTCTCTCTGTTTTACATACTAAGACCCTATGCCATGTTTAGTTCTAAGTTAAACCCTGCTAGACCTAGCCTAGTGACCCTAATCTAGTCTATCAATGGTATCAGAGCCTCTAGACTTAGGTTAGCTAGGGTTTTAGGCGTCGGACCCCTTGATCCGACGCCATTGATGCGTTTCTAAGTGCTACCATACTTGCTAAGTATATGACCTAAGGAAAACCTAAGATAAAACCCCTCTGTTGCCTTCGGTTTCGCCGTGAAACCCTAGACAGAACACCTAAGGACCTCCTTTTTGTTTAGCCTCGGCTAACCCTAAGGACAACCTAAGAAAAACAGAAAGACCCCCCCATGTTTGGCTTCGGCCAAACCCTAAGGAACCCTAAGAAATCCCCAAAACCCTAAGAAATCCCCTCGGGTAAGAACACAGGAGTAAGGAAACGAAACAAAAAAAAAAGGGGCGCTAGGGTTAGGGTTTCGAAACCCAACCCTAGTTTCATCCTCCGGGGAGAAGGGGGCTCACCGTGTTTGCCCGCTTAGCCGCGCCGCCGCACGCCGGTGAGTGTCGCCGGCCGAGTCGCCGCCGCCGCGGACCGGCTCGACGGAGCGCCGCTTCCCCTCGGGTGAGCGCCGCGCTCCGGCGAGCGGGACCGCACCGGCGCACTTCGCCGCCTCTGTGTTTCTCCTCAGCCATGCGCTGGCCGCCGTGCGCCGCTGCCGCGCGCCGCCGTGCGCCGCCGCCGCGCGCCGCCAGCGCCGCGCCGCTCGCTCCGCCGCCTCGCTCTCTCACACGGGACCGGGGAATAAGGGGAATGAGGCTTAGGGTTCCGGCCGGGGGAGGTATTGGCTTTTATACGGCCGACATCAACGCCTGGCCGTCGGATCAGATCCGACGGCCAGGATTAAACGGACCGAAATCGGCCCAGGCGGGGGGAGGCTTTGACGGCCCAGGCCCACGTTTGATGGAGCGCGCGCGAACGGATTTCAGGCCCAGGCCCAGGACCTCCACGGCCTGCCGAAACGTGCTGACAGCAGGCTTCCGCGCGCGCTAATGGGCCAGGCCGAAACACTATTTGGGCTGAAATTCGATTTTCTATTTTTCAGAATTAAGAAATTAATTTCTGCTTTAATTATTCTCTGGAAAATGAGAAAATTGCCCAAAAATCAGATAAAATTAAGTTTAATTCAGGAATAATTTTGTAAATTTCATCACACTCAGTAGTATTATTCTGAATTTTTTGAATATTTTTAGAGCATTTCTTTGATATTTTCTGATTTTATAAGACCAACGTCTTATTTAAATTAGAGAATAAGATTTTATTAAGTTATTAAAAAATTCAGAATAATTTTCCTACTGATTTCTTTGTACTGATTAACATTTACTATATTTTTTAAGTCTTCCGCTGTGCTACCACATGTTTAATCAAGTTTTATGTTCATCCACTACATTAAGTTTATATTTTTTGTCGATTGAATTTGAACCAACGGGATAATTTAATTGACGAAATAAAAGTTTATTTTAGTTATTTGCATAGTGATTTTATCTCCTGACCAACGTTGGTGATAAAATAACTATGTTTGAGATGAATTGATTCTATTTCTGCCCAACGGTGATGTAGAATTAATTCCTATTTATTTATTGAGTTTTCACATGCTGATTTGACCAACGTTAAATTAGCATGTCACATTTATGCCTGTAATTAATCCATTTTGACTATCATTTATCAGGAAGCTTACTCGCTCAAATGAATCATATTGAGAAACTTAGAGGGGACAATTATGCATCTTGGCGAGAGGGTCTGCTGATCGCTCTCGCCATCCTAGACGTGGACTATTCTCTGCAAGAAGCATGTCCAGTCCAGCCTACTGAGCCAGTGATACGCACTGGTGAGGCAGCTGACGCATTTTCTGCGCGTCAGCTGGACTTTGCCCCCATAAGAATGAAATATGACATTGCGTACGAAAAATGGAAGCACTCAAACAGAAAGTGCTTGATGATTATTAAGAATTCTCTCTTAGAGCCAATCAGGAGCTCCATCCCTGATTGTGAGACAGCAACTCAGTATCTCAAGAAGATCGATGCTCAGTTTGCTGGATCATCAAAGGCAGCTTGCGCCTCAACAATTAAGAGGTTCATTAATGAGAAATACCGCGGTGGAGGCGTAAGAGACCACATTTTAAGAATGAGTAACTGGGCTGCTAGCCTAAAGACTATGGAGTGCGCACTGACAGAAACTTTTATAGTTCATGTCATAATGAGCTCACTTAGTAAGGATTTTGAGCACTTTGTCATAAACTACAATTCTCTGCCAGAAGTGTGGACATTTGAAAAGTTAGTGTCCAACTGCGTTCAGGAGGAAGATCGCATTAAGGAGGCTAGAGGTAGTGATTCAGTTCACCAAATTCAAGATAAGGGGAAAAAGCAATTTACGCCTAAGAAAAATACTAAGACCTTTAAGAAGAAAGGAAAGGCGCCTAAGGACAGTGATGTCCCTCAAGGCGTCTGCAGGCATTGTAAGAAGGAAGGACACCACATGAAGGACTGTGTGGAATTCCTCAAGTGGATGCACAAACACGGTAACGATGAAATTACTTGTATAGATGAATCCTTGTATTTAGATTATTCTACCAACACTTGGTGGATTGACTCAGGTGCAACTGTTCATGTTGCCAATTCTTTACAGGGATTCGCTACGACGAGAATTTTGGAAAGAAACGAAAGAACAATTAGAGTTGCAAATGGCATCGAAGCAGAAGTTGAAGCCATTGGAGATCTCCCATTAGAATTTAAGAATGGCTTTGTAATTCTTTTGCGCGATGTTCTTTATGTTCCTTCGATGCGCAGAAACTTAATTTCTGTTTCATGTTTAGTTAATAATGGGTACGATTGTCATTTTGGCGACAGACAATGTTCTATTATTTATGATAATAAAGTTGTGGGTCTTGCCTTCGAGCATGACAAACTTTATCTTTTGTCCTTAAGTGATTCAGTAAATACTATTAGTGAGACAGTCTCGTCTAGCAAAACAAATAAGCGTAAGAGAATTAGCGACGTTTCTTCGAAATTATGGCACTGTCGTTTAGGCCATATTTCGAGGGGGAGGATTGAACGTCTAGTTAAGGAGTCAATTCTTCCGCCCTTAGAGTTCACAGACTTAGATCAATGCATAGATTGCATTAAAGGCAAATACGTCAAACAAATTAAGAAAGGCGCGAAGCGAAGCACAGGAGTTTTAGAAATTATTCATACGGACATTTGTGGTCCATTTCCTGTTGCATCTGTAGATGGTTATGATTCATTCATAACATTTACAGATGATTATTCGCGCTATGGTTATATTTATCCAATTAAAGAACGATCAGAAGCATTGGATAAATTTAAGATATTTAAGGCTGAAGTAGAAAATCAACATGATCTAAAGATTAAGATAGTAAGATCTGACCGTGGAGGGGAGTACTACGGTCGTCATACCCCGTATGGCCAAGTTCCTGGACCTTTTGCGAGGTTTCTACAGGAAATGGTATAGTCGCCCAGTATTCTACACCGGGCGAACCACAGCAAAATGGAGTGGCAGAAAGGCGCAATCGCACCTTAATGGACATGGTAAGAAGTATGTTGAGTTATTCCACTCTACCGGTTGGTTTATGGATGGAGGCATTAAAAACCGCCATTCATATTCTTAATCGGGTTCCGAGTAAGTCGGTGCCCAAGACACCGTATGAATTATGGACTGGACGAGAACCCTCTCTAAATTATTTTAGAGTATGGGGATGTCCAGCTGAAGCTAAAGTATTTAACCCAAATATTGGTAAGTTAGATCCTAAGACAGTGAGTTGTCATTTTATTGGCTACCCAGATAAGTCTAAGGGTTTCCGTTTCTATTGTCCTGGTAGACATACCAAGTTTGTAGAAACGAGACACGCAGTCTTTCTAGAAGACGCTATGATCAGGGGGAGCACGGTATTAAGAGAAATTAGCCTTGAAGAGAAGCGGGTCTGTGCACCTACTCCTATGATTCAAGAGCCAATTCTCCATATACCTGTGATAGCACCTATTAGTCCAGCTCCAGAAGTTGGACCTTCATTAGCGACACCTATTGTTCATGAGGAACCTGTTATTCAGGAGCCTGTAGTTCCAGTTGTTGCTAATGAAGAACAAGAAGAACAACCCCCTGTGTTAGAAGATAATGTGCCAGTTGAGGAGGACATCATAGAAAATGATGTACCAATTCAAGAAGACATTAGAAATGATGATATCCCAGTTCAAGAGAACATTAGGAGATCACAAAGAGTAAGAAGATCAGCTATTTCTGATGACTATGAGGTTTATATGAGTGAAGAAATTCAAATGGAGGGCGATCCCGCCTCTTTTGAAGAAGCTATGAGAAGCCCTCACTCTTCTAAGTGGCTTGAGGCCATGGAGGATGAGATGAGGTCTATGAGTACCAACAATGTCTGGAAATTAGAAGAAATTCCTAAAGGAGCCAAAACAGTAGGCTGCAAATGGGTCTACAAGGTCAAACGTGACTCCCAAGGGAATATTGAAAGATTTAAGGCCAGACTTGTTGCTAAAGGCTTCACTCAAAGAGAAGGAATAGATTATAATGAGACATTTTCTCCTGTCTCATCTAAGGATTCATTTAGAATCATTATGGCTTTAGTGGCACATTATGACTTAGAGTTACATCAGATGGATGTAAAGACGACATTTCTCAATGGGGATCTAAATGAGAATGTCTATATGGCACAACCCAAGGGTTTTGTCATAAAAGGGAAAGAAAATTTGGGATGCCATTTAACTAAGTCTATTTATGGTCTTAAACAAGCCTCTAGGCAGTGGTATCTCAAATTTGATGAGACAATTAGAAAGTTTGGGTTTAAAGAGAATGAAGAGGACAATTGCATTTATGCTAAGTTCAAGAATGGGAAATTTATTTTCCTAGTCTTGTATGTGGATGACATCCTACTAGCAAGTAGCGATGTTAATCTACTATTAGAGACTAAGAAGTTTTTGTCTTCTCATTTTGATATGAAAGATCTTGGAGAAGCTTCATATGTATTAGGCATAGAGATTCTTCGAGATAGAACTAAGGGGGTATTAGGTTTATCACAGAAGGCATACTTAGAGAAAATACTAAGAAAATATAGTATGCACTACTGTAAGCCTTCGCCTGCTCCGATAGTCAAGGGTGATAAGTTTGGGAACTTTCAGTGTCCCAGGAACCAATATGAGATCGATCAAATGAAGTCGGTTCCATATGCTTCTGCTGTCGGAAGCCTAATGTATGCTCAAGTATGTACACGCCCTGACTTAGCTTTTGCCACCGGGATGCTTGGCAGATATCAGAAAAATCCAGGCATAGATCACTGGAAAGGAGTTAAGAAAGCTTTGCGATATGTGCAAGGCACAAAAGGCCTCATGCTAACATATGAGAGAACAAATAACCTTGAAATAGTAGGTTATTCAGACTCAGATTTTGCGGGATGTGTGGATACTGAGAAGTCCACATCAGGTTATATATTCACACTCGCAAAAGGAGCTGTGTCGTGGAAAAGCTCCAAACAAACTGTGACGGCATCTTCCACGATGTATGCCGAGTTTGTAGCATGTTATGAGGCCACCGGACAGGCATTATGGTTTAAAAAGTTTATTCCCGGTTTAAGAGTGGTCGACAGTATTGAAAAGCCACTTAAGCTATACTGCGACAATGAGCCAGCAGTATTGTACTCCCATAACAACAAGAAGAGTGGTGCTGCCAAACACATCAATATTAAGTACTATGTTGTTAAGGAGAAAATCCAAGATCACACTATAAGTCTAGAGCATATAAGTACCAAGCGTATGCTTGTGGATCCGCTCACAAAAGGCTTACCACCCAATGTGTTCAGAGAACACTTAACCGGTATGGGTTTAAAGGAAAGCCTATGATCATTGGATTTGTAAGGGCCCAAAATAAGTTTAGAAACTATTTCAAAGTAGTGCAATGTGTTGTAGCTGTTGAGTCACGTAGTACGTAACTGACTATTGTGATGCATCATGCTCTATGCATTGATCTACAATGAGATAGAGGTAACGTTAAGTAAGTTGAGAACTAAGTCGAGATCTAGGGGGAGAATGTTAGGATAAGATCTCGGGGAGAGGGGGCCGAATCCCTCTCTCCCCAGGCCACTAAGTTCGGAACCCCTAAACTAACCCTCCTGGTCTCACTCGCGCCCTGATCGGGGGCGCCCAACCAACTCATGGTTGAGGGGCCCCTGCTGCTAGCGCAATACATAAGGGGGAGGGCTCAGGATGCATGCCAACGCTTGCACGCCCAAAACACCTCCCCTACATCCCTACAGACCCGATCTACAATTGTGCTAAGCAGCGGGAAGACTCCCTCGCCGCACCGACGCCATGGCTTCATCCTCGTCGACTCCGGCCCCCTCCGGTGAAGGTACACACCTCCCTACTCTCTCTGTTTTACATACTAAGACCCTATGCCATGTTTAGTTCTAAGTTAAACCCTGCTAGACCTAGCCTAGTGACCCTAATCTAGTCTATCAATACCGATTTAAATAGTAAAATGGCATATATATATATATATATATGCTAGTTTATAAATATTGAAATGATATATACCAGTCATGAATGAGCTTGACCGCTACAGGAATGGAATTGTAGAGCGATGGAATCCACTCGGCCTGTCATCGCATCAGGGTGGGCGTTCGGCGTTCGTATGGGCCGGGCGGCTGGATACGCGGTTCTGAAAGGCACGTAGCAGCTGCCCGACTTGTGGTTGCTTCGTCCAGGCTCCAGCAGTAGCAGAAGCAAGTATTCTGGGGATGAATGGGGGAGGGAGCGCTTGTCAAACCGGACTCGTTCTTCCCGGATGAGACGGCGGCGTTGTATGTATGTATGTATGTATGTATGCGTGAATGCGTGATAGTATGACACTCTGACCGCCATTCTTCAGGTATTGGTCTCCGAATGCTTGTGTTCCAGGTACAAGACGAACGAACAGAGCTGATTTATGACACGCGCGTTGGGTTGTGGGTACTTGGGTATTGGATGGAGATGTATCGACCCCGTAGATAAGATAGGAGTACTGCGAATATTGAAGTGTCGTGGCAAATAGGAAGAGAACGGCTGGAGTCTTCTGTTTTTGACGAGCTCTTTTCCCGCGGAGATTGACGATGGGAGTAGGAAGTACAATGCATGATGAGCTCGACAACCTCCGTATTTCCCATTTCAGACGTGCAGCTGGCTAGCCGCGTCGATGTCATCTTCATCCCAAGTCTCAACCGTAGTTTTCTCCGGACTTGCCGTCAGAACTTGACGAAATGGGAGGTCAATTTGTCCGCTTGCTCGCGTCGTGTACTCGTGTGATGGCCAAAAGGCAAAAAATCGACTTGTTCCAGTGTAGAGGAAAACTTTGAATTGTATCTCGTCACGTCAATGCTATGAGCCATCGATCCACAGGGTTGGATAATTCAGAACACACATGCGCATGCTGTGTCCCGGACTATAAAATACTCCCGCCCTCCCAAGAAGACCGCGCGAAAACTAACCTATCACAAACTATTCTCCAAGAAAATCGACAAGAGGCCAAACGGTCAACGTGTAAATTAGCAAAATGCTTGAGCCGCCAACAAGCCGGGGAAAGAAAAAGTCATGCTATGAAGGCCTTTGAAATAAGAACAGGTGAATGTTACAATTAAGTTAAATTACTTTACATTGAATAGTCAAACAAGGAAGAGTCGACGGGCATCTCAGCATTCACTTCGATCTTTTGCATCATAAACATATTTTTTTTGAACATTTTCCAGGATCATGTTCTACCCAACAGGTACACTAATACAATACAGCTCTATGTAGAGAACATGCTGCCATTCTGCTAACAAATATGTGTTCTGTTCCACTTACTACACTGGGATCACAGAAGACATAATGGAACCTTACAGCCTGCCAAGGAGCTTTGCTAGGCTGTTGCTTGGATCAGGTCGCAAGAAGAATGGTTACCAGATATTCGTTGGCTGCAGGCACTAACAGCTATGCACGCTTCACTGGCCTTTGAACATAAGATTTGTTTGGATCCTCCGTTTTAAGCTTTGGGGGTTTGATCTCACCTTTCCGTGCCTGTAAAAGGAGCCAGTAAGTTCAGCATGACTGAATAACAAGACATACCAGCTTCCAAGTGTACTTTCTAACCTTCTTTCCGGTCTTCATGAAATCCCTCCAGCTAGAGACCTACAGACACAAATAAATGGTATTAGGCAGTACCCATGTCCCATTTGTAAATAATTGAACCGGAGAGGGGGGAATTCATCTAGTTTGTTATTTTTTACACACTAAATATACAAAATCAGGGAAGATTAAACTGGATTTGGGTGATAGGGAATTTGACTAGATCTACAAACTTAGCACTATACATGCAGAGAATTCACTAATTCAACTCATGAATGAAGCTTCATGCTTTCATACTTTAAGCAAAGAGAAAAGGAACTATCCATGGTATCCCATGTGAACCATTTCAAATGGAACATGTATTCAACCTTAAATCAAATCCCTCCATGCATCCTAAAGTTTCAAATGAATATCATGGTCCAGCCATTACGTGGCAGCGGTAGGGATTTATGCCAGGAGCACATGTCAGAACATAGTGATACAGCAGTGGGTAGTGGCGTTGGGAGACAAGCAGCATGAACATGTGCCATGGTGGGTCTACTTGAGTGGCCGCTGTAGGTGGCAAGGAGACAGTCAGCTGATGTAAGAGGCGGTAGGCATGCATGGAGACAAATGGCCACATATATACCCGGCGACTTCAGTTCATGAGCACAATGGACAGCCAGCTGTCAAGTAAGCTGAGTGTCCTCCCTTTTGTGAAACTCAACTGGGACTTTGAAACTTTTTGTGAAACTTGGCTGAAATATATCCAGGCAGTCATTGTTTTTATTCTTTTGAAACATGCCTGAAACTACTGTTTTGAAACTTACATTTCAAAATATTTCTGAAAGTTTTATATCATAAATTAGATGAAAATGCTAAGTTTCAAATCTGAAACAAACTGAAAGATGAAGGATAAGAAAAGGCTACATAGGCAAAAAAACATAAACAAATTCAGCAAAGAATAAATTGACAACATACTCGTTGGTCTCTGGTCTCTTCCCACTTCTCTTCATGCTCTCGCTTCTTCTTCCACATTTCTTTCGTTTCTGCCTCGTCCTTCTTCAGTCTTCCTTCTTCCTCTGATATCTGCCAGAGCACATGGGCACAGCTCATAACAACAGTCTCAATAGATGATACTTGACAATTTTAAAGCACTTTACTTACCCTCATCTGCATTTTCCTTCGACGCCATTCTTTGTCTGTCAAAATTTCACGAACTTTAATTATTAGCTGCTTCTGAAATTCTTCTGATCGTTCATACTGCTCTTCATATTTTCCCTACTCATAGGCAAACCAATCATTGGATGTTCTCAAATCTTCAACATGAATGAAGTTCAACAATATGTTTCAAGTGGCTTCAACAACAGTCCTTTCATCAACATGGAATCACACACATGTTTTGTACAAAAGGGAAACATCGGATCTCCAAGCTAGTATGTTGCTGTTAAAATTCCAGTCAATGGCTCTTTCAATGATATATAAAGTATTTGTCTCTCTGAAAGGTTTTTGTTCTTTCAAGATCTAAGTCCAATCACAAGCATGTAATGACTTGTATGTTCTGAACAAATCAATCACTGCATACAATCAACATACATGAAGTACAGACCAACAAAGTCATTGGAGAAATTCCAGAAAAGTAGATAACAAGATTTTTGGCTGGTGTCCAGAGCTGCGTTTCTTTCAGGAATATTGATCCCAAATTCGTTAAGAATGAACAACCAAGTTTACATCAAAACCTTCAGCAGGAATGCTAACAATAAATCAGCAGCCAGGTTGATCTCGGGTGAATGCCAGTTTAGGACATCCCTACAGAGGATGGGTCTTTGAACCTCAGATGATCTCAAGTTGGCCTAAACCAAAGAATTAGCCGAAGCTACTACAGTTTAGGTTTAATCTAGTAGCTTTCACATTGACATTTGTTCGAAGCATGGTACTCAGCATGATCTTAAAAGTTTGTGATGAAAGTTCACACCATCTCTTACCTCATCGACTTGGGACTTTATCTTGGATGCACTATCTTTCTTCAGCTCCTTTTTCCTCTTTGCCCTCAGCTCTTCTGATTTTTTCAACACATGATATCAAAGTTTGATTAGCATCATGTCCATTATGTTTCATTGGAACAAATTACTAAGCCCAAATAGAAATTACGCTAATACAAGAGGAACACGACGAAAATCATATCTCACCTTTTGCAGCAGTAACTTGATCAAGAATATATCCTCTTTCCTGTGGATCAAGTAGGAGTTGTTGTGCTTTTGCCAGAGCTGTTTATGAGTAGATGTCATCAATTAAACATACATCATTGAGCAAGTAAGAGAAGTAAAAAATATGTAACACTGGAAGACACAATGAGTGGTTTAAGAGAAAAATAAATGGCTAATTTTAGTGTCATAACTAATTACAGAAGCCAAAATCTTTTAAGAGAGTTTCACCATTGCTTTTCCTTGTTACTTTCAAAAATATATATTTTATAAGGATATAAAAAACATATTCTGGAGTGATATCCTATGTTATTGGCAATGCCATCTTAACAAACAAAATTCTATAAATTTCATGGGTACAATTGAAAAAAATAAATTAACAATGAATTTTTTTATTGATGGTTTACTCATTGTACAACTGTTGTCTTCACTCAGTGCAATGTTGTCTCACTACCTGATATGATAATATATTACATTATCATCACATATGGCACACACCTATACTACTGTTGCAGTGCTGTAGTGCTGTTATTGGTTAATCGGCATACCTGCAAAAGCTTCTTGTGCTTGCGGATGCTTGCATTTATCAGGATGGACCAACAAAGACAACTACAAATGGTACAATAAAGAACTATTATACTTGAACACAATAAAGACCGGACTAGAAGAATTCTTACTTATCAGATAAATGTTCTAGTACCTTCCTATATTGCTTCTTCACCTCATCTGGTGATGAATTGAAAGATAGTTTAAGATGTTCGAAAGGGTTTAACTTGAAGCAACCAAGTATCCTGATATATTTAGAATTTGTTAGGAAGGGCATGGCATAAATAATCCAGCTAAAAACATAAAGTCTCAAAGCTCGGATTCACATATCTTTCCATTGATAATTTCCCATGAAAAAACGTATTCATCAGAACACAAACCGTCATAGCGTCGTTACACATTAGCGGTTTTTTTTTTTGCAAACCAATGATTTTCATAAATGGTAACATGAAATCCCAGGTAATATGGACAAACATGACCAATAAAATTGATAATTCGAGGGCAGGATTGAGACAACTGATAAAAGGTGAGCCAATCGTACGCCTCTAACAGTCCAACCTAGGGTTGAAGTGAAATCAATCGGATCCCCCAAGGCCCCAACCCCCACGGAAATTCCGCACCAAACTGCTGATACATCTACTGGATCACAAGCTCAACAAGTACGGAACGAGAAAGGTGTCACTTCTGGGGATCTGAAGCTACGCGGTGCGAAAAGGAGCCGGACAGGGGATTGAAACCGCTCGGCGAGAGCGAGACAGAGGGAGGGGAAGGGACATGGAGAGGGGGATACCTGAGGACTTCGTTGTCGCGCTCGGCCTCGCTGACCTCGGCGAGGAAGCTCTTGAAGAGCTGGTCCTCATCGGCATCCGTCGTCGTCGACCCCATGGGGAGGAGAGGAGGAAAGGCGGCCGCGGTTTGGGTGGGCTCCGCCTCAAGGAGAACGACGCGACGAGACGACCCGACACGACACGAGAGCGCGTTGCGTCGAGGGAGGGCCGGAGGGGGATCGCACGGAAACGGACGGTCCAGATTTGCTGTTAGATTGGCGGAGTAATTATGAAATCCAACGTAATAGATTTAAAATTTTGAATAAAACAGATTGAGTTTTTAAAAAATTTATGTTTAAGAAGCTAAAAAAATTAGATATAGAGTTGTGTCCTAAGTAACATGATTAATTTAAAAGTTTGTCATTCTAATGCATTCTGTCATCCTAAGTAACATGATTAATTGGGACTATGGCTGGAGGGAAAATTTGATAATTTGTCGCCGCAAACTTTGAACTTCGATAATCATTTTAAATTTCTGCTTCGATTAAATGTAATTCTAAAGTTGCACAATTTGATTTTTTATCACTTTTGTATTTATTAATTTTTCCTTTTTCTGGAAACGTGTTCTGTCTAATTGACTAACAGAGCAACATCACTCGTCGTAGCCCGTGCCATTCCTGCACCAACTGAGGTCTGATGCCTACACCTACGGTTCACAGTGGTCCAACTGCCAGCAGCGCTCGCATGCCGCATTGCCGCGCCGCCACGCCACGGCCACCGGTGGATGCCGCCGCGCCGCGCCGCGGCACGGCGCACGCGTGTCGCTTCATTACCCTTCCTCTGCATCGCTATCATACCGTATCACTGATTCACTCTACCCGCCTGTACATTCGCCAGCTTGCTACCGGCCATCGTCGCGCTTACGGAGGATCTTGACGGCGCGCACGGTCGTCTCGACGACCCCTTTGATGACGGACGCCGTCTGGCCGACGTTGCAACTATTCCCCGGGAACGTCGGCCCCGCCGGGTTCACCCGGTCGATGCAGCTCAGCAGGTGCTCGTTGCACTTCGTGTTCAGGTAATCATCTTGGGGAAAACAGCGGGCGCAGAGCACATGTGACTATGTGTGAGCCATGGAAAAAGTGTACACCAAAATTATCACATGTATCGTTGGGGCCTCCCGCAGCTTAGTGCGCACGCACGCACGAACGAGTGCGAGGAGGACGTTGGGCTACGCAATCATGGTCACGCGCACCGCGCACGACATGGCGCGGCGCGTGCAAGAGATGCAGCCACACGGCAGAATAGGAACGCAAGTGACGAGCCAGCGCGAGGCGGGCTAGTGGAGTACGCGCGCCGCGCCGCGGCGCACATACGTCGTCGTCGTCTCGGCTCATCTCATGGGACGAGGCGACGAGCAATATGCGGCTAGCTTTGCTGCGCCGGCGCCTTCGGACAAACAGCCTAACAGAGTGGCATGGCCTGCAAATCGTGCACTTATAAAATTGCAGTTTTGCAAACGCCTGTCATGAGATCGGAGTTTGAGAGGTGATACCGTGGTGGGCGTCGTCGCAGTGGTCGTGCACCATGCAGCAGGTGTCGAGCACGTCGCAGGGCCTCTCGCCGGTGGCCCGAAGGGCCCGGATCGGCACGGCCCATCTCCCAGCTCTAGTTGCATGCGTACCCGCGCAGAACTGGGAGTCGCACGCACGGACGGCTACAGCCCTGGTCCCTCCGCAAAATCCAACAAAACCAAGCAAATTTCGATCAGATGATCCATAACTAACTAACTGCAAAAAGGATTAAAAAATCAGACTTGGTTTCAGCTAGCTTCACGCTGGCTCTCACGGCCGGGGCTTTCCCCTTGGCCGCCTATCTAGCAGGTCGGCGAACTTCAGCCCCCACGACGCCGTCACCAGCAAGAGGAGAAGCAGCAGCGAACACCGAGGATAGAGCTGAGCTTGGTGAAGAATCTCATCGCTCGCGCGCGTGTTGGATAGGCGGAGAAACGGGTGGAGCTAGAGCACCAGAGTGCCCATGCAGCTCAGTAATGGTCTGCTTCCATTATAGCCACCTGCAGCTGAGCTGCTTATTTATAAGCTAGCTTGCCAGGACAACTCAGAGGGGATCAGAGGAATATTTGTGTTGGTGAAATTTTCTCTCTTTTTTTTCTAAAAAAGAGGAGTTGAGAACTTGAGGTGATCAGGAAGCTTTGGCCTGCCTGCCCTACCAAGAGATCGAAGAACACCCTGATCAATCTCTGAACCGTTTCATATCTCATTGTTGAGTTGATTGGTTGGCTGACTGTGGTTGCCCTTACCTTCACACTAGTATCTTAAAGCAGAGGGAACAGTATCATGTCTGCAAACTGAAAGTCTGAGGGTCTGTTTGGTTGACAGCCACAACTATGGTGAGGAAAATTGTCGCCACATTTTATCATATTTTTTTCAGTGGAAAATGTGTGGCAAAGTGTGACGTTGTTTTTCCTCGCCGGCCATACTTATGGCGTGGAAAATCGTGGCTGCCAACCAAACAGACTCTGAAATTGCTCGCGCGTGTGCAATGTCTTAATTAAGAGACTAATTCCGACTAATAGTATAGGGTATATATGTTCGCAAACCATCGGATTCCTAGAAAGATGAGAATAAAAAACTAATGTTTCATAGATTTTTATATTCTATAAGTATTAAGATTTACATTATATATCTATAATCTAGATTGTTTAAGGTATCTTTATATTCTAAAAATAGTTGTAGCTATTAAAATTGCCAAAACTCACCCAAAGAGATCTATATTACAGCACTAGTTGTTGCCTGCTTGTTGGCCGTCACAGGCGTGCGTACCGCGTACGTACTTGAATCTCACTTAGCACAGAGCAGAAGCATGCCTATGTCAGTTGGGAATAAAATTAGGGTGAGCAATGGGTGCCCTGATCTGGATAGACGACATGTGGAGCGTCGAGGCGTCGAACGGCCGGAGGAGGCGGTGGCCCGGCAGTGGCCGGCGGCGGGCAGCGACTTCGGCTCTGGCTCTGGCGGCGAGCGGCGACGTCGGCTCCAGCGAAGGCAGCCGATGGTGACGTCGGGGCGGGGCGTTCATGCTCCACGTGTCGTTCATCTAGATGGAGATGCATGTGGGGATCGCCCACTGGATTTATTTCCGTCAGTTGGGCAAGCTACACTACGGGAATACAGTAATTTGCCGAGTGCCTAGGGCACTCGGCGAAGCCCACAATGCACTCGGCAAAGGCTTCGCCGAGTGCCACACTCGGCGAACCCCACTCGGCGATAGCTGTGTCGGCGACGTGAGGGTTCGTCGAGTGCTTTTTATCGGGCACTCGGCAAACCCTACTCTCTCACCCTACCGTTAAAACGGCGTCAGAAAAATTAGTGCCCTGACATTTTCTCACTTGTTTGCCGAGTGTCTCAGCCGTGACACTCGGCAAAGTGTCGTTTTTGCCGTGTGTATAAGATTTGCCGAGTGTATATTATGGTACACTCGGCAAACTAGAGTTTCCCGAGTGCCCGAGTGAATGCACTCGGCAAAGCCGCGGGCACTCGGTAAACATAGAGTTTCCGGTAGTGCTAGCTTGTATCTAAAAGTCTATTAAAAATGCATCAAAATGCTATGTATTTTTTTTTGCTAGTTCGATCCGTCTATGAGACTTGTGACTGAGCATGTTATTATTGCAGTCATATATGACAATAATGTACGTACACCATACAATATGCATATAATATGCAGTTCAAGAGTTGCTGTCACATGAGGACACCGGACAAGTGGCTACATCAGTTTTGTAACCTCTGACCTACGTCTCTTTGGCATGCGAATGTTCATATGATGACATCCGACAGAAACTAGAGGATCTTATGATCTTGTTGCCATGTAAAGACACACCAAACAGCGGATGGAGGGAAAAAAATGTGACGTTTCAGTGTTTGACCCCATGCACATGGAACCCCATGGGCCCTGCAGCACCAGCCAGCCAGTCTTGGTTACTTGAATGTTTAAGCGTCTCTCTCTCTGAAGATCGAAATGACCAGGCAACCGTAACCGTAGATCCCATGCATCCAACCGCTGCACATTTCTGCATGCATGTCTCGTCTAGAAGACTAGAACGAATATCAACATGCGTTGAAAGCTAGTTTCCTGGTAATTGTTCGTTTGATATATTATATCTACCAGCCTGCAGGCCTAAACTACATTTTTGTACAACTATATACAGTAGTGATCGTGTGTACGGCCTGCAGCTCTCAACGATCTGGTTTCTTAATAGCAATCGACGTCTCCATCAGACAAGAACTGTTGACCATAATCTGACACGCATGCATGCAGGTGGGAGTCAATGACAGAGACCTACTGTACCTAGCGGCGCGCGTGTCTCCAGCTCTGTGACGATGCCGCTGATGATGAGTTGAAGTCTTTGTAGTTTGTATCAGTTAAGGCCACAATATTTATTTTCAGTATAAATTTTTGAGTCAGATCTGTATCAAATAGGTCTTACATTATTATTTTTCAACGAGCTCGATAAATCCCTACAATTAACCCACAGAAACATAAATTGGTAAGACCATCCAGTAGCTTATTCACTGAACCTACCATTTAATTTTTATATTTGTTGATCAACTACGACAGTTAAAATGTTAATTTGTAGTGATACTTCACTAGATTAACATATAACCAGATAATTAAATTAAAGCATCATGACCACAGTAAAAAAACTGTCGTTAACCTTAGCGGGCCCTAGCTTGCCTCCACGAGAGGAGGAAGCTAAGCTAGGAGCGACGGATCTGCTCGCCATTGGTTGGGACACTTAGGAGAGTTGGCGTCTGCAACTGCGTCCCAAAACTGTGCAGTGCAGGCTGCAGGGATCAGTGGAACAGTGCAGGCTTCGGTTTCAGAAACCAGAAACAGAGCAAACAAAAATGATTGGAGGAACGCATCATGGCACTGTTCCGCCTCATTTACTCTTCCCTTCCACGAACTGTCCTGCGTTCTATATATATACATATATAATTAATCTCCTCACGTACGATTGTGTTTATGCTTCATAAGTTCACCTTTGTTTTTTTCTTCAGGCAATATATATCCCCTTTCAGAGGAAAATTCATATATACACGTACTATCCATCCAAAATTCCAACACGATCATCGATTTTTTTAAATAATATTTTTTTAAAAAAAATTAAATATGTATGTCCGTTTTAAAAAATTGCATAAGTAACGTGTGGAATTGATCTTCATGTTGTTTTGGTTATATATGCAATATGAATGGCCATGCATGGCTTGTTTACACTTTTATAGATAGATTACATTGGACACATACAGTCTGTAAGTTATGCAAAATGCATAACAAGTTAACAACTCTATATAAATATAAATTATAATTACTTCCACCCCACTCAT
This sequence comes from Zizania palustris, assembly GCA_019279435.1. Taxonomy (NCBI): domain Eukaryota; kingdom Viridiplantae; phylum Streptophyta; class Magnoliopsida; order Poales; family Poaceae; genus Zizania; species Zizania palustris. The sequence continues at coordinate 50,146,620 of JAAALK010000283.1, read as the reverse complement.
AGTGATTCATATAATTTTATTTTCTCTCTATTAGGTCTTGTTTAGAGGACACCGATCATGGACAATTCCACGTAGATGGACCAGGATTTTAGTCTTAATGTCAAGATAAAATATATTCTTTGAAGTCTTAATGCTTCACGCACGAACATTTCAAACGTTTTAATGCTAAGGTAAAATATATTCATCAATCGAAGATAGAAATTGATAATACCATACCTCTTCTGGAATATCCATCAACTACTTTGGTCCGATAATTTGTATATTGTATATACATTTTTCGGTCTTGCAATTTAAAATATAAGACGAGCATATATTTAGAAAAAGAAAGTAATTTATAACCTTTGAGTAATAATGAAACGGAAAATTACAGGTGATACATATACATTTATATTCCAAAGTGTACATATTGTTTAATTTATGTGCATGTGGGAAAAATATAATGTACGTATATACAGTACGTACTGACGGGCAACTTATAGTGCTATGAAAATATAAATTTGAGAAATTGTGAGTGTATAAGTTTTGATAATAATTTTTAAGAGTGGATGTTTCTTGAGTACCTTCCATGAAAACACCTTAAACATAAATTTTTGTAAAGTTGTGTCACAGTATAGTACTAGCTAGTCTATACTAAAACAGCTTACATATGTAGATAATTAATTGGATTTTTTGTGTAACATTTCTAACAGAAATATATTTTTTACAAAATAGATCAAAAAATAATTTAAACAATGTTAATAAATAACTTTGCAGATAATTAATTCGCGCTGTTAAAATGTGATACAAATAATTCGATTATTAATTGTACTTTATCAGTACACATGTTCCGTCAATGGTACAAGTACAACAAGATCACTCTTTCGGGCTCCTTTGGAACGCGGGAATTTTACAGGATTTTTGCAGAATTGAACTAAATCCTTTGAAATTCCTTTAAAAAACCACATTCAAAGGAGCCCTTAGTGCCTAGCTCTCACGTTGTTAACAATAGTAGTCTTGGAGATTATTTTTCAAGAAAAAAAGTTTTGTGCCGGGCCAAAATCCAGATGAACAGAAAAGTGGCTTTGTATTGATTGCTGAGATGCCATGCAGATCTACACCACCAAGATTCACACACGCAGAAGTACTACGTACTGGTATAAATTCAATAGAAGAAAACTAAAATTAAAGAAAGGAAAACCGGTTGTACTCGGACACATATGATCCATAACTAGCTAGCTAGCTGCATAGTATTGTGATAACTGATAAGCTATGAGATACCTGTGGTGTGGTGTACGTTGTTTTTACTGTTTTTTTCGTTTCGTTTTTTTGCACATCTCATCATGTGTGGATGCTAGCTTAGCTAGATAGACCTGTTCTCTAGGATCGCCGAGAGGCTCGTGGTGCGCTGCCGCTTCAACCCGCCGCCGGCGGCGGCCGAGCCCCCGGACTCCTCGGTTGGCGTCGACGCCGTCCGCTCCATGACGGCGCGCAGCGCGTCCTGGATGGACGCGACCGTGTGCTGCGGCGACATGGGCGCCTGCATCATCATCGCCTCCTCCTGCTGTTGCTGCTCACCGTGTTGCCCGTCCGTTCCCGCGGCGGCGGCGGCGCTATCGTCCCCGGTGACGACGAGCACGTTCTTGACGCGGCCGCCGAGGGTGGTGATCTCGGCCTTGAGCGCGCGTAGCCGGAGCGTCTTGAGCGCACGGATGAGGTCCGGCAATAGGTCGGTGCGGTCATCGCAGCAGAGCGACGCGCGCACGACGAGCCGCCCGTCCTCGTCGCTCGACGCGTCGACGGTGAGCTCGTCGGACTCGGTGGGGAGCGGGCACGCCTCCTCCGTGATCTCCGACGTCTGCCGCTTCAGCTCCTTCACGTGCTGTATTACCTCCGCCAGCAGCGACGCCTTGTCCGTCTGCACACACGCAGCACAAGCACAACACCAAGCCAACATGTAAGCATGCATGCACGCTATACATCGAGTAATTAAAATCGCAAGTGAAAAATTAAAATCACAAAACGCACGGCGAGCTAGCTCTGCCGAGCAGCTAGCACTAGCAGTGGTGGTTAAATTAGTTAAGCTGGTAGCTAACCGCATGCTAATCAATGGGGGGAATGATGAGACGGAGCAGATGGGGTGTATGCATGCAGGAGAGGCGTACAAAAGGGATCCATGCGTGCCGTGCCATGCATGCCTCCTCCGGTGCAAGCGTGGGACTCACTACTACTACTACTACTACCATACTACCCCTCCTCTCTCCAACTAGCAGCACAAAACAGCGTGTAATCAATTGCAAAACGCTAGTGCATGGCCTCGCTAGCCAGCCAGCGGCTGCTGTTGGTGGTGCCTCGCATGCACGCGCGCTTCCACGAGCAGCCGTGTTCTTCCTTTTGGTGTTAAGTGGGGCATCTAACCATCACCACTACTCCGCATTCTTTATACTTCTTCCATTGTCACGCCAACATATATGCTGTCGTCAAATACTCAAATCTGTCGTCCGCCCCCTCGTGCAGATCGACTATGTTATTGCTGTTGAATCTGGAAAATCAATAACGACGTATATAGACAATAGATCGAGTGGCATTTTTCAGTGACGGCCGGATCCATAGTTTGCGTCGATAACGATAATGTACTGTTTAGATAGCAGTTAAGCTGAGTGGCATAGGATAACGTGTTTGGTTTGGAGTAGGCTTGCAGAGGATCTGGGGTGGGATTCTTGGGAGTAGGGAGATAGCAAGCAGGATCTCTCGACATGGCCGGCTTTCTTTTTAGCTTTGCCGCTAGTTGCTGGCACTCTGCGTCTGACACGAGCTCGCGCGTTTGTCTCTCCTCGGAGAGGCCGGCATGAACTCCCGCGTCGCAAGCTTTTCATGTCCGTCCTGGTCTCTCTTTTGTGCGTCAACTAGGCGGCTCCCCTCTCTCTGCTTGTCTCCTAGCTCTGCCCTATAATACACTTGCTATCACTAGAAGCACTATCGGACGGAGAGCCAGCCATGGAGGGACTAGTGAGCTTACACTATGCAGATATGCCTGGCGGCATGCATGAATTTATGATGGGATGTACCTTGGTTGTGTTGGGAAGGAGGCTGCGGAGGCGTGCGAGGTGCGCGTTGATGCGCTCGCGGCGGCGGCGCTCGGCCTCGCTGTGGCTCTTGGACGCGGCGAGCGCCTTGGCGTCCATGATCTCCTGCGCGGTCATCCGGCCGAAGTCGCCGAACGGCGACGGGGCGAAGGGTGGCGGCATCATCATCCCTGCGAGGTGGGAGCCGTGGTGCCCCATGTAGAGCCCGCCGATGCCGAGCGGGTCGGACGACGACGACGCGCCGCCCGAGTGGTCGTACGCGTATTGGAGCGCCCGCCGCGCGTAGAAGTCGGCGAAGAACGGTGGCGGTGGTGGCGGCTGTGGGGGCAGCGGCGGCAGCAGCGGGAAGAACGTGGCCTGATGGCCGCCGCCTAGGTTGTGGTGGTGGATCGCACCGTGGACAGGTTGCGCCGGCGGTGGCCAGCACATGATCGAGGGCGGCCCCATGGTGGCGCTCACGCTCCCCACGCTACTGGTCGCTTCGAACACCATCCCCGCAGCGTCCTGGCACACTCCGCCGCCGCAGCCCACATCTTGCTCCAGCTCCACCACACCGCTCGTCGCACCGGCGCCACCACAAGCTTGCGCGATCTCCTCCTGATCCTCCTCGTCGTCGGCGAGTACGCCGGCTTCTTGATGGTGACCGTGCTGGTGCTGGTGGTGGTCTCCATGACCATGAGCACCCATAATCGATCGCGATCTGGAAGCCGCTGGAGATCGCCGCAGATCCACGCACGCCAGTTGCCTCGCTAAGGCGCTTATGGCCGGCCGGCCGGCTGGCGAACGCGGGGCTAGCTTGCGTGTGGGAGGGAGATGGATGCTTCTGCAGGGTCGTCGCTCTAGGGCTACCTTTTGTACAGGGTGTGGCATGTGGCACCATGATGCGCCTTTCGGCCTTTTTGTCTTTCGCTTATGATCTCGCCCGCGCTCGCAAGAATTATGGCGGCCTCCCCCCTGATTACATACACACACCAAAAGGTCTCGCCTTTTTTTCTCGCTTCGCCCCCGGCCGGCGGGGGCTCTAGACCTGGCCTGACCGACCCTGTCCTGGTGGTAGCTACTTGTGTTACTTGGCTGCCACGCCTTTCGATGGCCTTGTGGGGGCAAAGGCTAGTAGGGTATCATAATTACTAGGATGGAGTAATGGAGACAGGAGGGGAAAGGGGTGTGGAAATGGAGCTGGTCGAATGTCGATCAGGCCATGGCCAGGCCTGGAAGAGGGTAAAAGGGACTAGCAGCTGGGAAAGAGAAGCAAAAGATTTGAGCTTGCATGGAAGGAGAGAGTGACGAGATCGAGAGAAGAAGAGAACGTGCTGCAGCGTGTGTGTTTGTGTGTGGACGACGGACGCCTGAATGGCTCGGTCAAGGCCCATGTTCTGCAGCACCCGCGCGCTCCGGCCGCTCGCTTTACCGATCCACGCCTCCCCGAGAGACACCATCATTTTGTCTTGGAATACACTCATCGCCTCGCCTGTGGATGTGGTGGTGGTGGTGCATGCAGATGCAGTCAGCTACTCAGCCAGTCAGCGAGCGCGCGTACGCTTAACAAATTGTGTTATCACCCAGATCGACCAGCTGCGTGGGCGCAGGATTGCATTGAGCGAAAACAAGCAGGATCCACGCAAACAGCGGGCTAATGGCACCACTCATAATGCATGCACCATCAATCGACGACGACGGCATGGTTATCGAGTTCAAATCTTAGCCCATGATTAAGCTTGGGGAGAGCACTAGGTTGCTATTGCTAGCTCTAGCTAGTATATATATACTCCTGGCAAGCGAAACGGAATGCGATCCCCGGCCGGCCGGCGCCATGATGCGCGCCAGGCCCCCGCCCGCGACGACACGATCATGCCGCCGGGCTGGCCGGCCGTGTCAATTTTAGCGCGGGACGAGGCAAGGGGACAAGTGGAGCAGCTTCATACCCCCCTGATAACGCATTTCTTTCTTCCCCTTTCTCGTGCGCCGCCCCATGCATGTCCCCATGACTCGCCGGCTCGCCGCGCATACGTCTTCGGCGCAGTATGCCTGGCTACGCGCGCGCTCGCGTCAGGAGGAAGACGCGCATCAGACCGACGACCAGACGACAGGCACGAGGCATGCAGACCGTCCGGCCGCCGTGCACTGCATGAGTTCATGGCCTTGGACCATGTGCATGCATGCGTCATGCAACGAACGTGTGCTCGATCGATCGGCTAAGCCGCGCGCGCGCGTAGCTAGCTGCAGTTTTGTTCAGAGCTGGCTGCAGGGAGTCTGCTACTGGGAGATGCACGGGGGAGGAGGCCCCGATCGATCGATCGATCGATCGATGCATCGATGGATCGAGGCAAAACGACGGCCTCGGGCTCATCATGGCGTGGCTCCGCCGCATTCACTCCTGCCTAGCTTGTTCGAGCATGTCTCGCTTCTCTGTTCTTCGTAGTACCGTTCTGCCCTGTGTATTTATGTTTCTCGATCGCGTGTATCCTCACGAAAATATCCACCCACCCCACCCCACCCCGCCCGGCCCACTGCGTAGTTCCTTTTGCCGCCCCTGTGGTTCCCTTTGCGGAAATGGGAAGTTCATCTGTGGAGTCCAAATTCAAGTTCAAGATCTCCGGATCGAGCTAGCAGCTACACAATCCTTAGAGGACAGTAGGCGCAAGCGAAGAGTACACTTCTTGAGAGTTTCATTTGACTACACGATTTTTGGAGTGATCGAGTGGACAGAGCCGGGTTGGGACTGGGAGAACTGGAGAAGCGTTTGCTGGTAAGTTGTTAACCATCTTGCTGCCCCTGCTTGACTTGTCCTCTTAAGCTTGGTCGTGTAGCCCATGGACTCCCCCAAAAAAGTTTTAGCCCAGGTATCGTTTGGGCATTCTTTTGCCCCACTGGCCGGCACATGAATACACAAAGCAGACATGACCATGCGTTGTTGGGCCAGACGCATCAAGCAGGCCGCTTCCGGTAGCAGCGGACAGAGCGTAGCGTAGGATGGCTGTACATGCACGCTTGTAGTACTCGTTTCGACGCCATCGCCACGAGACAAATCTCGAGCTCTCGATGCCAAAGCGGCGGTATAAGCGGTTGATGGTCTCACGTTTGACCGGAGAAGGTCATAACCTGCAAGCAAACCGAGCCAAGCTGGTCTCACGTGTGGCCTCCGTCTGACCGGCCGGCAGTAGAAACTTCCTCTCGCTTAATCAAATCCGCTCTCTTTCCATTTTTTTCTTACGCTACGAGAGGCAACGGTGAGCTGAGCTACTCGTCAGTCGTCACATTTTGTATACGTGTATACATAGTGTACTGTTGCGTAGTACATAGGAGTTTACAGGCGCGTGACGTGTGGCCGTGCAGGCAGGGCACCTCGACCCCGGGGCTAAGAAGCATATAGTATTATATAGCTGAATAAGTGATGCTTTTACTACCAGAGGTGGTGCAGAACAGACATTAAAGCTACCGTAGCCTGGCACACCTTGTTAGCATCAACACATATACAAAGGGAGCGTAGGAAGTAGGAATCGAACAGTATGTATGTATATCTTGTTTGTGCTTCCCAATTCAGCGCACAAATTACGTCGAACGATGTCATGAGTTGTTAAGACAACTCCCATGCAAAAATTAATTTCATGTTGATGCCAAATTTTAGATCGATTAAAGATCTTGTTGATGCCAAAGTTTGGAGGAGATATATAACTGGACAAGTTTGTCGTCTCGCTCAAATACCATTGTACGTGCGCATGTAATACGTATACAGAATACGTACTCTGAGTGCCGTCGTGTTCGTCTTAGCTGCAGGCCCCACCTATCATAGAGATGTATCTCCTTGAAGAGGTCGGTTTGATTCGTCCACGTCGCGTCAGATCCCCGGCCCGGCCGGTCACCTCGCTACTTTTATACTCTACTCGCTACTCGATCGCCAAGTACACCACCCACACGGCCATAACTAAGCCCCCAAGCAACCACGGACGCCTCCTCCTCCCCCGGTTCTCCCACCAGCTGGTGCACGACGCCGGTGCAGTCGTGCTCCTCGCCAGTCGCCACACAGCTTCCTCCCGTTTGCTGCAACAAAGCGAGAGGCTAGCAGAGATCACCTGTGGTCGTGCCTCGTGCGCGGCGTAAGTGTGCGGCCACTGACCGGTATCTGAGATGGTTCTTCTGCGGAGACAGAGGCCACCGCCGGTGGCGGCGGGCGGTGGGTTGCTCGGGCGGTGGCTCCTCGTCGCGGTGCTCGTCCACACCTCGTTCCTCGGCTCCACCGTATTCTTGGCAGTCGACGCCGCCCGGGTGTCGTCGTTCGTGGCCATGGCGCCGCTACCCATGGCACCCTCGCCGTCGGAGACCGCGGCCGAGCTGGTTGGGGACAGCAAGAGGAGAGTGCCCACCGGTGCAAATCCACTGCATAACAGATGACTACAGTGGAGCGGTAGGAAAGGTCAGCCGGCCGTCAGCACAGCACGTGAGAACTGCGAGAGAAACGAAATATTGTTATAGGTGCAGTACGTCTTCATGGGGAGAACCCATGCATGCAGAAGTTAGCTATCCACTACTCATGGGGATTGGGGAGAGAGCAGCCAAGGGCGAGCTGAGGTGCCAAGGTTACTGATGAACTTGCGTTGCGGTGGAGATCGAGATCGTCAATGGCGCGACCGCAGCCGTAAGCTTCTGACTATGCTTCTTTTCTCTCCTCTGCATTTTTTTTATGTTTTTTGTCTTTGGTCGATTGAGCTGGGATCGGAGAGGAGAAATAAAGTTGAATGACAAGAGTACTACTGTGGTCGCGCATGTTTCTAGGTAGCTAACTGGGAATACTAGCTATACGCTCTGGCGTGCTTGATGCTTCAAGTGAAAACATTAATGTACTCATTTGTTTTGTCTTCACCAGCAATAACATGCATATATTTTTTAATTCTCTACGCTCTGTGTAATGTTATCATCGAGTAATCTAGAGATTTCTTCGAACAAATACTATGCTATTTTCGCCCTCTTTACAGGTATATACCAATTTATTGACAAATCAGTCTGTCGTCTGGTCAATGTAAACACCCTCGCCTGCCACTTACAGGCTTGCAGATGAGTTTCTGACTTCTCTCTAGCTCGCAACAGGAAGTGTTATGTCAATGGTGGCTATCTTTGTCTGCACCCTTGCTTTGGAGCTAGAGTTTTACCAATGTACAAGCCATCAGATCTTCAGGTTACAGTACGCACTACAGTTACGACACCGTCAGTTGTACTCTCGTTGGTTAGCTCGGACTAAGCTTCCTCTTCCTCCATGGCTCCATGCATGTAGATTACACATTGTCTGTGTATGCCTGCGAAACTCGTCGCAGCAGGTACAGCTATAGTCCGGACAGGAGCTAAGCCTATGTCGCTACAAAAACACTAGCTACTACACGACGTTGCGAGATGCGACCGGGGAATTTGACTTGATCATTTTAATCAGAGATTGTTCAGACACCCAGGGCCAACTGCAGGTTAAAAAAAACTCATCAGCTTTTACGCATACACTTCCAAACTCCAGTGCCGTTCTCGATGCCGGAAACGGCGACCAATGCACACATGGCTAGGAATTCAGTAGTACCAACTGCAGTACAATGAAAACAGTTACTTTCCATAGCTAGTTCCAGATTAAGATCACTTGTTATATACACTAACCTCTTGTGAGTTTGATTTCTTCAGTTTAAATGCTGTACTGTATATTATACTACTAGTAACTTGATCTATCCTTGTTTGGAGTGCATCTATTCCGTTCCTCAAACGGAACCATGCATATATACATGCATCTTTCTGGGATTCACGCATCATCCATAGGGAAAAGGTTTGGCTTTTTCCCATTGGAAGTTCACTCGATCGTGCGGCCTTTGCAAGCAGCTGCGACTGCGAGCAAGCTAGCGTAGAGAGTGCGCACTGCGCAGCTGTGCAACTTAACGCACAAGACGCCGGGAAAGGTGCCCTCATGTCGCTCCATGCCCGGATGCCCCATCAAACCATCTGCACTAATAACCACGGCGCGTGCGTGCGTTGCGCGCGCGGCCGGCCATGCATCTATCTTTCACCGATCGATCAATGGAGACGGCGAGACGCGGGTACATCCAACCTAAGCTAGCGGAGAGTCATCTCATCACTCTCTGCGTATACGCGAGCTTGATTGTACCAGTCTAATCCAAAGTCAAAATGGACCCATGCATTATGCATAGGAGTGGGCGTCGTTTTGTATTTCACCGCGAACTGCGCTTAACTGCATGCACAGTGGCCAGTGCAGTCCAAGATGGAGGTGAAATCCTTGACAAGATGGCTAAAAGAATAGCAGGACACATTTGCCATGATGTGACGCGCGTGAGACAGTGAAAGAAACAAATTTTTAATATCAGACGTGCTTAATTCTTTAAGTTAAATTTATCTAAATCTAATAAATTTTAAAAATAGTAATAAACGAAAATACTTCTAAATATATCTGATAATAGAAATAATGAAACAAATTTGACGTTAGCATTGTTGATATAAAACAAATAAAGCAGACCACGTACAGTTTCATTCCAATTCTACAACGGAAGATTTGACTGCGGTAGCACCGCAACACAAGGTAGCCAGCAGCTCGAGTTTGGGAATTAAAGGGGTGTTTGGATCGTGACTAAATTTTAGCCTAAGTAGATATCAATTTAAAAAACTAAATATAAACTAATTATAAAAATAACTGCAGAATCGGAGGATAATTCATGAGACAAATTTATTAAACCTAATTTATCCATAATTAGCAAATGTTTACTGTAACACCACATTATCAAAGCATGGCGTAATTAGGCTCATTAGATTCGTCTCGCGAATAATCTTCCGATTATGAATGAGTTTTGTCAATAGTCTACATTTAATACACTAAAACAATGTCTAAACATTCGATGCGACGAGACTAAAAATTTAGCTCCAAATCCAAACATCTCGTAAAGATAAAAGATTGGGTTGATTAAGTAGGAAGGGTTGCCTCAGGTTAACGCAATGTCATCAGGTAACCTATGTGCAAAGAAGAACATAAATACCCCCATGGTTTTACTGCAGGGCCAGGTATGGTAAATCTGCTGTCCAGCAGGCCAGCTGCATCGAGATGAAAACTTGCTCGTGGAAGCATGAGGTGGAATTAAATGCCATAGAAGCGCGGCCTCTTTCTCTGAATTCTCTCTCACCTTAATCGAGCCTTAAAAAGCATCAGGTTTCGCAGCCCAAGAGATTCCAAGCCAGCGTCGCCGTGCTCGTGCATGGGTGGGGCTGGAGCCTGGAGGCGGGAGGCAGCGAGGGGAGAATAGATCAAGCGCCGACCAGCGCCTGGGTGTCCACGGTCTCCCGGGGCTTTGTTTATCGATTCGAAGGCGTTGAATGTTTGCTGCCTCCATTAATGGTCACGTGAGGTGAGGTGGAAGCCTGTCGCATTGGCTTGGCTGCCCTGTCCTGCTCTGCCTGCCGCGGGCCGCGGCGCTGTTCTGGTGGATGGGTCGATCGGTCAGCTCTCAGCTGCGACCGCAAGAGGTCAAGCTAACCGCGCTGCGTTTGGATTTGATCTCTCGCGGAGAGGCTGTTGGATCTGTAGCCGCTGCTACTAGCTCTGGTCTCGGTGTTCTTCTCGAGGATTTTTTCTTCTTATGTTATTCGTAGGATGTAGGACACGCTGGCCACTGGCCAGTGGCCACGGTCCATGAGCACAACGACGACGACCCACGGCAATGGATGGCGGCCCGTCCCGGCCGCCTACCGCGGTTCAGCCGAACATGTCACGGCCCAACACGTTCGTGGGAATCCTATTGCAGTTCTGGTCCATCTCATAGTCATAGTGGTCTTCGCCTTGAGGCTCGCCGTTGCCCACCAAGCACCCCCTTGCGGGGTCCGCTTGGGCGCTCATTCCTCCTCGTCACGGCACCCCACCACCCCACGGCGGCGTAGAGATTCCCCGCCGCGCGGAGCCGATCCCGACTCTGTTCGCCTCCGAGCGATGGACTCTGAGCTAGGGTCCCCGTTCGTGCTGCTGCTGCTGCTGCTCTTCCTCCCGCCGTTGTGTGCTCCGTGGCCAGCGGCCGACGACGAGGCGGCGGTGGCGAGGTCGACCTTCCCCATGGACGGCGACGTGGCGTGGGTGGTGCAGGTCAGCGACCTCCACATCAGCGCCTACCACCCGGATCGCGCCGACGACCTCGCGAGCCTGCTCGGCCCCGCCCTTCGCGCCATCCGCCCTCACTTGCTCCTCGTCACCGGCGACATCACTGGTTTGCCCCATTCTCCTGTCTCCTCGAATTTCACACCAAGTCGCGAATTGTTCCTTGATGCACACTTTTTTACAGTTATTTCGTAGCAAGGAACATAGCAACTGCTGAGAACTTCAACAGTTTCTAGTCTGTGTTTGACATATCTAGAGTGAAACGTGCATTCGGTGGAAGGTTGAATACTGGAAAGTCGATTTGATAGCTGATTTGCATGACTTCAGTTTTTGTGCCTGGCTATAATGCAATTTGTTCACCCTGAGTTCATGGCTACACTTTATATTGTTACATAGATGATAGAAAGTCCATGGGAGAATAATAAGGCGTTGAAACAAGCATACATATGGTTAATGTAATTGGCTCTTGGTGCTACTCATGTAGTTTTATATATTCCCATGACTGTATAACAATTTCTAGTTTTTTCTTGTGATGTTAACAAGATGCAAAGAATAGGAGAAGAACTACCTCAAGACAAGATGAGAAGGAATGGATTACATACAAGAGTGCTATTGATGCAATTGTTGGAAGAAGTGGTATTGATAAGAGCAGGATATTTGATATTAGAGGCAATCATGATACATATGGAATTCCTTATAGGGGAGGAGAATTGGACTTCTTCTCAACTTACAGTGTTAACTCACAGCTTGATCGATCAAGCACCATCAGTAGCATTTTGCTTCAGGTACACCTTGTTGTCTTGTCCAGTCTCATTGTTAAGCATAACTGACTTTGTTAGTCGTTGTCTTGCGTACAATCATAGGTGCCATAAATTTTTAGTTAGTATCTTGTGCTCTAAATTCTGCTTCTTTGAGGATGTAAACCTTAGTATAGAATATTTGCTGTCAGAGCTTACAATTAAAAAAAATTGCACCTTACAATGCAATATAGTATTGCAAATTTCTGTGAACATAATGAAAGCACCTTGTCATGAACATCTTATTTTGGTGAGCTGGTAGAACAATATCTAATGGCCCAATGTTAATTTTTTTTTGAATAACAACCAGCAGGAGAGGCTCCTACTATGGTTATATATTAACAGGGCAAAAAACCCAAATAGCCAATTATCTTACAAATTTTCTAATCCTTTCTTTTTAAAGAAAATTGTGGCCAGATCACTCCTAGAAACTAGGAGTTAAGCCACAATTCACCAATCTCCAAAAGTCATGAGCCCAATGTTAAAAATTACTGTTGTGTGAATTGAATTATAAAAGTTGGGCCATGTAATGGTAAAAAGACATGCAAGCTTCAGAATCTATTATATGCTGAAACAAAGCACTAAACAATATTTCCCAATGGAGAACAATTCTTGCTAACTGAAATTGGCCATCAATAATAATTTTCTAATAGCTGCTTATATATAGTATAATGATGTGTCATGCTATGCTGAATACTGATGAAGATGACACTCTTTGGACTTGTTTAATTAGCACTTAAAAGTAATACACTAGGAAAAAAACCGGAATGTGTCAAATTATAACTGTAGTTAAATTATGAAAGTAATTCTATTTAACTCTGGCTATTGTTCTGATTAGGCAGAATCAAATTATATCTTAATATCTGTACCTTACAACTTTTGTCATCCACTTTTTATGTTGGGCTATCTGGGCTTGGGCATGTTACATTATCATGAATCTTGTATCATTTGAATGCCCCAGTTCTATGTTAATTCTGCTTATGATGCTGGAACTGAATTTTATCCTAAAAGGTACTGTAGGGAGATAGGAATTATCTCTTCCTCGGCATAGATGATACAATGAGTGTTGGGATTCGATATCCAGCTAATTTATTTGGTCATCCTACTGATAAGAGGATAGAAGCTGTTAATTCAGAACTTCAATACTGGTCCAGTCATTCAAATGTTTCAATTACAAAGGTAGTTTATGGACACTTCCCTATGTCATTCACTACTTCATCTGAAAATGGACAGCGTTATGAAAGTATATTTGCAAAGCAATCAATTTCAGCATACCTATGTGGTCATCTGCATGCAAAAGTTAGTAAACAGCTTTGGAGATTTCATGAAATGAAGGCACCTACACAAGAGCGCAAGTCAAGCTTTTGGGAATGGGAACTCGGAGACTGGAAAGAGTCGAGATTGATGAGGATTTTAGCAATAGATGGAGGCGCAGTCTCTTTCATAGACCATGCACTAAAACAGGCATTCGAAACTTCCATCTTGATCACATACCCGACAGATTCAAGAAGTATGAATACACTGCAATCAATAAATTGGTCGCTGAGAAATGACATAAATGTTCTCGTTTTCTCTAATCAACTAATCCGCAATGTGAGTGCAAGAGTTTTTGACTCTCATACTGAGTTTAAGATAGTTGAAGAGATACCATTGCAGCTTGTTGCCAGTCTATCTGTTCACAAACCTTTGTTCCATGCCAAATGGAATGCTGAAAGCTATAGAAGTCCATCCCCTACTCGTTATTGGTTGCAAGTGTTTGTTCTAGATTCTCAGGGTGGGAAGACATCAAGTGAGCGGCAACCATTTTCAGTTGAGGGTAATGTGTCAATTCAACCACGTCCATTGCTCAACTATTTGATTTTTGAAATCCAATGGGAAGATTTGTATCAAGTTCTTCTGTGGAGTAATTTGGCCTTCATCATTGCACTATTGGTTGCCCCCAAACTATTGTATTTATTTATCAGGAGAAGTTTGCTATACCAAAGGTGGACTGTATCAACTCTGTCATCCCCTGCCCAGCAGAGGAAAGCTTACTTTTGGTTGGTTTGGTTTTTAATGGAGGGTGCAAGGAGTAGACCCACCTGGTTTTCTTTGCTCATGTATGTTATTTGGCTTGTTGCAATGCCATGGTTTTGGGGTCATGCAACATCTGAGAAAGGAGAAATTGCTCAGATGCACTTATCCGGGTGGAGCATGCCATCACTTAGTAAGGACTTGACATGGAACAAGCAGAGCAACCCAGATGTTCTGGTTATCACACTGCCATTCCTATATCTGGTGGTTGCCCCTGTTGTAGTCGTAATATATAGTTTGTTTGCAGAAAATGCTGTTGCTTGTTTGCGGCACAGCAGAAGAGCAGAAGGCAGGGTCGACACAACAAATGCAAACACTGAGTCGGGACATCTACTGCCAGGTGCTCCAGGACCAGGGTCTTTAGCTAACCTCTCCGACAAGAAGATTCTCTCAGTGGTAATCAAATTCTGTGGCGGCTGGACAAGGAGGGTACTTCTACTCTTGTGCTGTATCATTGCAGGGATACATTTGAAGGTGCGTACTTATCTCAGCATCATCTCTACATCAGTTTAATGTGTTAGACTTAATGTGGAACCGCGTTTCGTGCAGCTTTCCTCAAGGTTAATGTCAGCTTATGGAGCCAAACCGGTAGCCTTTTCTCCTCCACTAACATGGATGCCATTGTTATTATTAAGTGCTACTGCCTATTGTACAATGCTCAGCAGCTCACCACATATTAGAGCTGTCAGCTATAACCCTAGCGAAGACTAGAATGATAGAACACATTCCTGAAGCAAGAGATTATATTGGCTAGGGACACGGAAAGGACTGCCCTTTTGTTGTACATTAGAATCTGGTATTTAATAGTTACTCCATGTTCCAATTAATAAAGTGTCCAATTCATTTCAAGTCTCGGGGCTAAACTGGGATTAAACTCCATAGCCCATTAAAGTTGTCCTTGCTACCAGTATTGAATGATATTGATCAACAATCATTTCCTGAAAAAGGGCAAGTGCTACTTTATTTTCAATATTTTGGATTAGTTCTATTGTATAATGCTTGTAGAATTACTACCTGCCCAACAAGCTGGACGTAGCAAGAAAAATGTTAGGGTTCTACGGATGCATACCGGCATATTGTGGTATTGTCATGAATATAGTATAGTGTAGTTTTTGAAATACCGTGGTTTTTAAAAACTGTGTTTCCAAATAGAGCTAAAGTTCATGAAGCATAAAACTGTGTTTCCAAATAGAGCTAAAGTTCATGAAGCATAACAGCACGTTGCTCACAAAAGTCGTGACAGTTCGCACCAAAACTGGCAAAACACATCCACACAAAAGCCCCTTTGGTGCCGCGGCGGGGCGTCTGGGCGACGGCGCCAGCATCCACTCCACGCCAGTTGCCCAGGAGCTCGTCGGCGAGCTCCGTCTCGAGATCGTTGTCCACGACCCGCTTGACGCGGGGAAGGACGTGCAGCGCCAGCCCATCGACAAGGCGGAGAACGATGCTCTTCCAGTACGCCGCAAAGCCCGCCCCCTCAGGTCGAACGCCTGGAGCGCTGGCGTACACCACCATCTGCTCGACCGAATGTCCACGAGTCGTATGAGGCCTGTACCCAACTCTGGCGATGCAGCGAGGAGAACAATGGTGGGCGAGATAGGATCAGCGGCCCTTCCCGCCGCGAGGTTCACCAGCACGGTTAGTTTCATCGACACTATGCCCTTATATTGTTTTGCAGCTGCAATTTGTATCACTGTTATGTCTAGTAGGTCTATCAGAGAAAATGCAGCGAGCTTACTGTCCAGAATTCCAGATTATTGCATCCATTGCCATCAGTAGCCAGTAGGGCCTTCCTGCTAACTTCCACGAGCTGAAGAGTGAAGCCAGCTCAAAGCCATACTTCAAATCCGGCATGATTGAGCAAGCTAAGTTAAGCAGTTAGCCATGCTCTCATAAAGATGTGCTAGTACTATATCCACAGCTTCTTAAGAAGTTGGATGGGAGCAGATGAATTATTAATAGTGTACAGCAGAAACTCAAGGACAAGAGAATCGTAGCAAATGCAACAGTAATTCATCATTTCCCAAAGGGGCTTTCTTTCTTTCATCAAACCTGGCTATAAACAAAGAACAAACCGCATGTACCAACCATACAAAGCTACAGCCTCATTAAAATAGAACAGACGCATTACCGCATGCACATTCCCTACTTCTGCACAAACAAATCTGAAAACTGACCAAAAGAAAGGAAATTGGGAAAAAGAGAAAATAAACAAAAGGTCCTCCACATCTCCGCTCAGACTAATATCACCCTCTTCTTTATTTGTTTCCTAACAGGTGTGCATAACTCCGAAGCTGGCACCAATGATTCAGCTTTGTGCATGCCGCTTTGGATGGCCTAATGATTTCTACAACTACCACATCATAAAGGCCGGCAATGCGGCCATGCTGGTCCAGCACGAAAGGAAGAGGCTTTCCGGGCAACAGGCAAAATGAGCAAAACCTCCCTTGAAACCAGCCATTGTCTTTCAAAGGTACTATCCACCAATCCATTACTTTAGGTCATTCCAATCGACTCACCAAAGCCGATGAATTAAATCCATAGCAAGCTAGGGTAATCTGCAAAGCATAATTGTTTCCGGACGTTATCTGAAAGCAGTTAAGTTATGACGTTGACAACATCTGAACTTTTTCAGTAACCAGTATTTAGTACCACCTGAAAGTAAAAATATGAGTGCTCTCTTTTATAGTAAAATACTAAAATTATTGTCTTAGATTTTCTATATGTTAATCCATACCGAAACACTGACATTTTTCCTGAAAATATAGTTCATACTAGGTACACATCAAGGGTATGTTGCTAATGTATTCCTTCTTCTGAAAACTCACTCATCCATTGCAATGTAATAAAGTAAAAGGAAATTTGCAGGAGCAGAAAATTACCACATGTCAGATATAAGATGCATCTGCTATGCTGAATTTGCTGCAAGGGCATCGCCGGCATTCTTAACCTGAAGTTCCACACTCCTTAGCTCACGAAGATGCTCCAAGATCTCCTGAAGAAGGTCCATGCCCCTGTCACCTTTCTTCAGGGACTTGATGCAATGCCTGAGGAACTCTTTGTCTGACTCTAGTGCTTGCAGTCTCTCGTACACATGATCAACCTCCTCTATTATTGCCAGCCTCTCTTGTTCTTTTGCAAGCACAGAAACCGGTTTTGCTGACCCCCCTATCCTTGCAGATGGCGTCTGATCACTGCCGTCATCTTCAACTGCATCTAATAGAGGAAGTAGACTCTTTCCCTTGCAAATAGAATTTCGACCTGCAAACTTTGCCTTGTCAATGGCAAGATCACAATTCCCTGGAGAATGGAGCCCATCAGCCGACAGCTCATATTCATCCGAGGAATGGCCAACAACTTCGTTGTTGTCGTTGATATCGTCATCTTCCGATGTGAAGAGCCTCTCCTCCAGTGTCTTGAGCTCCTCTAAAATGGATAGCCTCTCCATCTCAAAGTACGTCAAGGAATCATCAAGAGCAAATAGATTCCTCTTGCTTTCTTGATCCGTCCTGGTGCTAAGAGCAGCATCTGACGGGCTCTGAAGATTGCCGCCGTTGGGGGACTCACCTGGCTCACAGTATTCATCCGAATGCCCATCACTGTCCTCGCCACTGGATGACACAGAAGTGCCATTGCCATTGGCCTTGAAGCTTGCCATTCTCCTCCTCTCCTTGTCCTCGTAGTGCATCACCTTCTGCCTGCACAGATCCAACTCCCTCTCCAGCTCATGCTTCTCCCTCTCCCTCTTGGTGACCAGCTCGTTCAGCAGCTGCAGCGCCTCCTGGTCGTACTCCGACTGCTCCTCCATCATCCGTTGGTACTGCAGCGCCTCCATCTGCATTGCCGCCTTCTCTTCCTGCAGCCTGTTGATCATTGCCATCGTCTGGTTTGTCGCGATGGCGGCGGCGCTCCTCTCCTCCTCAAGCTCGGCGTACAATGCTCCGAGCGCCTTTCGCTCCGCTTGCAATGCCGATTTTAGCTGATCAATGGTGGAAGGTTCGGACAACTCCATCTCGCTTGCCACACTCCCGTCCAGTGATAAGGACAGTGACCGTTTTCTCTCGAGCAAAAATTTTTTGTCCGAGATTTGTGTAGCAACGCTGTACGTCGGTGTCTCAGGTGCCTTGTCTTCCTCAACCTCGTTCTGTTCGTTTGGTGGCTGGTCTAATCTCTGGCTGGCCATCACTTCCTCCTCCTGTTCGGCTTCACTTGCTTCTAATCCAAACACAAGAAGATAGCATTAAGCTTACAATCATTTTGTGAGCACCTCGATGGGAGACAAGTGCAGCTAGTAATCAAGTGCAGTATCTGATAATTGTACTACCTTCCACAGTTGGGACTATTTCGAGGAGGGTTTCCAATGGTAGTGGCTGCTCATCCGAGTAGGCCAATGGAGCAGCTGGCTCCTCGAACGCTGCTGATTCATGAAACGGCACCACATGGTCATCTTGCTCCCGTTCGCATATCTCGCTTCCGATTGATACCTCACAGTTAGTGTCCACCTCTGCTGATCTGTTGTCATCTTCAGGAACTGCTTCAGTGACTGAACAGAAAACGATGAGAACGGGGATACAGTAAGATTGAACACTACAACAGAATCGATAATTCAATGAAGTGCTTACCTTCAGGCACAACAATTTCTTCTTCTTCAGCTGTGGGATCTCCAATTTCAACATCTTCAAGAATCAGCACATCTCCAATCTCAACATCTTCAAGAATCAGTTCATCTCCAATCTCAACATCTCCAAGAATCAATTCCTCATCATGAAGGATGATATTCTCATCAGGATCAGACTGGCTTGTGGCAGGCTCTGGACAAGGCGCAGGCACAACAGAGTCGTCCTCAATCGCATCGGCCGCCGTCGCAGCCGGAGAATCCAACATCCTCTTCTCCTTCTCCTCCAGTACTACTCCGATATCAAGATCCCTGGATTCGTGCTCGTCGTCAATATGGTTCATTTCTTCCTCCTTTTCACAGCATGCCTGATGCAAACCCGAATCATCGGCGACTGTCATCTCATCGATGTCTGCCACCGACACCAGGCGCTCACTGTCGAGCGCGATCTCTTCTCCGAGAGCCATGACTTCCAAGGACTCGTCCTCGACGGCGGGCATCTTCTCCTCTTGCTCACCATCTTTGTCGTCCACCTCTTCTTGTTGCTCTTTCTCCTCCAATTCCTCGTGCTCTTCTTCGTCTTCCTCGTTGTGGTCCTCTTGAGCCAATAGTACATACCCTTGGTCATCTTCTTCGGCTATCTTCTCCTCGGCGTGGCCTTCGCCTGTATCCTGTAGTTCCCGCGAGGAGGTTTCCACGACGACGTTGCAGCTAGAGCACGCCGCGTCGCCCTTCTCTCTTGCGTCTTTTCCCTTCCCCTCCTTGGAAGAAGACACGCAGGCCTCGCACATGTCGCCGGCCTCGGCGAGGCGGCCGTGGTGCAGGCAGTACCCGAGCCCGGAGATCTCCTCCGCGTGGGCGCCGCAGAGGACGCTCCGCAGCCACCGTGCGCCATCCTCCTCCTGGAAGAGCCGGTCGACGCGGGAGCAGAGTAAGCACGGCGGCCTGAGCCCGAAGTATGCCGCGAACCGGGCGATGGCGTAGGCGAAGAGCCCGTTGATCAGCAGCAGCGCGATGAGCGTCCACTCCAGGACGGCGTACGCCAGCGCCGATGTGACCCTCCGCGTCCTCCTGTGGAACAGCACCGCCGCGAACCTGTTCGCCGCCGCAGCAGCCATCTCTCCCCCGCGGCCTTGATCCTTACAAGTTACAGCCGCCGCAGCATGAGGGAAAAAAACGCGATCTTTGCGTCGGCCTCGACGTGCTTGGGATCTAGCTGCCGCCAAGCCGTCTTGCAACTTGCAGAGGCAGAAGATGGAATGATTTGGTAGGAGAGGGGGAGAGGGGGAGCGCTAGGCTGGGTGGCTGG
Organism: Zizania palustris; assembly: GCA_019279435.1. NCBI lineage: Eukaryota > Viridiplantae > Streptophyta > Magnoliopsida > Poales > Poaceae > Zizania > Zizania palustris. Next base: position 50,126,645 of record JAAALK010000283.1, on the reverse strand, counting down.
GTTGGCTGGCTGGACGAGCTAGCTTTGTGCTTTCACCTTTCTTTTGTGGGAGAAAGGTCGGGCCATTGGACCCCATGACCATGAGAGCTTAGGGCTCTCCGCTCTCGTATTTCCTTTTTCGCGTTTGAATGGAGGGAATGGACGAATTCACGGGGTTAGAAGTAGAACTTAGAATTCTTCCGCCAATGGGTACGCATAAATCTGCCTGTTAAAATGGACATGCTGCACCGGCCGATCGAGCCGACGAGCCGGCCATGTCCTGCGTTTGCGACTCAGCGTGGTGGTGAGCACGACCTGGCTGGGATGGGCGTGCAAAATCTGGGTGATGGTCTCGGGCGGCCAACGGATATGGATACTCTTTTTATACGGTCATTCAATGGCCCGTCAACGCGGATGGTAGCAGCGCATCTTTAATTTGTCAGGCAGTAACCATCGGTGGGGAAAAGGTACCGAATGGTGCAGGACTGAGTGAGAACTGGTCTCTTTCGGCCTTTTGTTCGTCAGGAAACAAGCGATCGAATCCGATGCTTATAGTCGTGCATGTACAGTGATGGGAAGTTGGGAACACAGATCTTGTATTGCCACCAAATGGTCAAAACACGGCTACAAGCCTACAAGCGTGTCTCGCTTGTAACCTACATTGTTTGATTCGGAGGGAAAATAAATAGCAAAAACATCATGTACAAATGTTGCATTCACTGCATCTGTCACTGGATTCCCTATACCGCTAACTGCAGGCTAACTACAGACCGATGGTTAATCTAGAAACTACGTTTATCAATAGTGTAACCACGGTCACGACGAAGGTTGAGACCGGGCCTTTCATAAACCAGATAGGTTCCAATGTTCCGTGAATGCCTTCTTAACGGTAGCCGTCGCTGTAAACACCATGGTTTCCACGCTCTGCCACACATTTTCTGGTCTTCACTCTTCAGTGCCCCGCTCGTTCTGGAGTGCTTAAGCACTCCACAAGTACGTAGTATAGTATTTTTTTTCCGACGCACGCACGCACGCACTGAACTGAACTGAACTGCAGAAGAAAGATGCCAAGCTTGCTTACGCCGTAATCACCACGTTTAGGATCAAACGGGAGTTAACTGTTCAGGTAGCACGCACGGAGGAGAAAAAGCTCTCGTTTATAAGGACTCGGTTAACGCCCACGATAAAGCCAGCCAGGACGGCAGGCAGGGGACGTGAACACGCAGATGAGCCCGGAATGATACGATCCGTGGCATTATTGACGGCGAATTCGTGAGGGGAGCGCGCGGGGCCAGCGCGAACGACAGGGACGGGGATGGGGACGGAGACGGAGACGATGGGTTGTTGATCGCGCGCGGCGCCGGCGACCCCACCGGCCACCGACCCCGACCCAGCTTTCGGCCGGCTCACTTCGCCTTTTTTTATCCCAAAGCGTCGTCTTTTTTACTCTTCTATTCTCCGTGATAAAAATACCAATAGTCATGAAAGACAGTGCAAGCAAAGTCACAACTTGTTTCCAGGCCACTTGCACACATACTATTACTATCGTGGATTCGTGGTCATTCTTAAAACTAGGAAAGCAACCAAGAGACCCCATACTCAAACATATATATACGATGAACACTTGGCTAGCGATAAACCTTGAACAATGGCCTTCAACCATAAGATATTGACATGCAAATTATTGAACTAGCGGCCATTGGTTGGTTAAGCATTTGTTGTTTTCTTGTTTTTGTTTAACTTAAATAATCCGAGTGGCTGCTTATTTATTGTTTCACCGGTAATCATATCCCCAAGCGGAACACATCGTTTTGTGGTCCAGTTAAAAAGTGGAATTAAATTTGCTGTCTATTAAGAGCAAGACTAATGATTTAATAATTTAACTTACGGTTGCTCGTGAATATCATACGTAACTAATCTAATAATCTACTCATCATATAATAATTAGCTATTTACACAATACACTAGTCTACTCATCATATGCTGATCTACACCGTCATTTCATAAAGTATATAGGAAACTATGTATTAGTTGGTTATAAGCTTACAACCTATTTCTCTTCTCTTTTCCGGTTTTATCCTTCGCCTTAATATCAATCTAATGTGATAAATTTCATAGCATGTTTACACAGGGGCGGAGCTAAGGGGGTTTAAGGGGGTTCCTAGGAACCCCCTCCAAAAAAAATTTTAGTGTATATTGACGATTTTTTACCCTTTGTGCATCCCCTTAAATTAAATACGGTGTACCGCTTAAAGTGGTGCACCCCCTTCAATTTTTCTCTAGCTCCGCCACTGTGTTTACATCAATTTATTATACCTACTCTAAGCAACGGATTTAAAATATTTTTATCTACGTAATTTCTTCAATAATACTAAACAATATTCGTTACAGGATTTTATAATTTCCTTTCGCACATAGGAGTATGTAATATGCTACACTGTTCATATGTGCCTTCACGTGTGCCCCATATAAAGGAGATGATCTGGATCGTTGGATGTGTTATGGCACCACCCGCCCTATCCGCGCGCGCGAGGCCGCGACCTCTTCAGTTTTTCCCCTTTCCGCCCGGCGCGTCCGCGGCTGTCTGCGCTGACGCCCGCCGCGGCGTCGCCTGCCGGGTTCAACGCGCGGCCCGGCCCGGGGGCCCACCCGATCTGGCGGCGTCTCAGCGAGCTCTCGGTGTTTTCCTGCCCCGGGGATGAACCGGATCCCGTCCGTCTCGAGGCGGCGGAACGGGGCTGCCGGGGAGGAGGAGGAGGAGGCGCCGCCCGACCCCGCGGCGCTGGCGCGGTGGGCGCGGGCGTTCTGCATCATCCGCTTCGACCTGGAGCGCGGGCAGCTGGTGGAGGCATGCTTCCCGCAGGGCGCGCTGGACGCCGCTGGTCTAGACCGCCTCGTCGCGTTCTCGTCCTTCCCCGATTCCATGTCTCACCACCTCCCCCGCCACCGCTCCTCCGTCCACGACTCGCTTTTCTCTTTCCGCGTTCCGGACCCCTCCCCATCCGTCTCCTTGGCTGGCTCCCGCCGCCGCTTCCTCTACGGGTTCGTCTTCAACCGCCAGCGCCAGGACGAGCGCCTTCCTCGCGGCGGCGAGCAGAAGTCCGTCGTCATACTCTCCCACGCACCCTACTCTTCTCTGTTCCGCCTGCTGCTGCAGATCCTCGGCCCGCTCTGCTTCGACATCGGCCCCTCCGCGCTGTCCATGGTGGCGTCGCACGTCGCCGCCTGGCCCGCTCCGGCGACAGGACGCCCAATGGAGCTTCCCATCGGCAGCGCGGCGCTGCGGGTGCACCTCCCGCCCACGGCCGACGATCCCGGCCCGCCACCCGCCCTGCTGCCGGCGAACCCGTCGGTGCCGTACGGGCTCTTCCACGACGCCGACCTGTTTGCGGCTTTCCGCGGCCTGCTTCTCCACCTGTGGACGCTTTGGGAGCTCATGGTGATCGGCGAGCCTGTACTGGTTGTTGCACCGTCTCCACCTCAGTGCTCGGAGGCTGTGGCTGGGCTTGTTAGCCTTGTTGCTCCGCTCTCGTATAGCGTGGACTTCCGGCCATACTTTACCATTCATGATCCAGATTTCGCTCGCCTGAATGCACTTGCTGAAGGCGAGGTTTTCCCTCCGATGGTGCTTGGAGTAACAAACTTGTTTTTCTTGAAGAGTCTTAAGAGCATTCCCAATGTTGTGTCCGTGGGGAGCCCAAACCCAAATTGGCAAATTCTACCAGAGTCCTCCCAGTGGGTGGCCAATCACCGGGATCAGGGAACGGGATCAATGGTTCACCTGGGAGGCTCAAGCTTGACAAACTCACAATCAATAAGTTTTCTCCGACTAGCCTGTTGAATTCCATCAAATTGAGAAGAGAAGGCCCTCTTTCTCTCATGACAGAGCACAAGGAGGCCATATGGAGCACATATGCACCCACCACAAAGCCTGATACTTCTGTTCTAAACAGGCTTATTGATGCCGGTGTATCACCGAGGATTGAGGAGTCCATGTCAGTTGTCAACAATGAGATATTGCGGCGGCATTTCTTGGAGCTAATGACCAACTTCCTTGCCCCTTTTGGGCCATATCTGAGAACCACTACGCCTTCAGAAGGAAGCTCTCCTTTTGTCGATCCACCATTATTGCCTCCATTTCACGTATATGAGTTTATCAATGGTTTGTCTGCTAGAGGTGCAGGGAAATTTTTGTCTAAAAGGATGAGGTCCAGTTGGTTGGACCTATATAAGTAAGCCTTAAACAAAATATTTTTGGTGAAACAATTTATTTTTTGTTTGTTGAATTGCTTGGAATGTGAGAAACCATGATCTAACTTTCTTTATTTTGTGTCACCACTGATTTCAACAGGAGATTCTTGGAAGGCCCCAACTTCATGCCTTGGTTCCATCAAAGGCGTGTTGCTGCAGAGCAAGAACAGCAGAGGCTCTGGAGGCAGGCTCGCATGAATGTTGACATTGAAAAGCTAATGTCAAAGTTGTCTGAATTGGAGAAAATTGATTTGTTTAATGCTATTGAGCAGTATCTTCTACGAGAGATGGAGGTAACTTCTTTCTGATGCTTTCTTAAGTAAAATTTCACTTGTATATCACATCTTTTTTTTATAATGGTATCTAGCAATTGTTGAAGTTTATTTAATCACTCCTATCCAGCCATATTTAGCAATTAATCATGGATATTTAAGTAAGATAATCCTGAACTTTTGTATGTTGCTATGAAAAAAATAAACCCATTAAAAACCCACATACCAAATATAGATCATAACTTAGTGGAGTATATTTTGTGCTAACTATGCTTCTCTGAATTCGACGTCTGATAAATTTCAGGAATATTGCACATGATTCAGAAATATTGCACATCTGATAAACTTAGTGGACTGTAATGCAGATTTTTCATGTGCAATGTTCGTGAAGTTTATCAGATGCTGAATATTGTTCCTATGGAATATCCTTCAGCTATAAAACACACATGTCCACTTGTTTCTGTTACAAGGATTATTCTTCCTGGATCGATTACAACAGCATTTAGAATTTGCCGCACCAAGACCGGCCATGGGAGTTTTTTAATGATACTTTGCTTGCATTAGCTAAACATACATGCCTGCTACAGATAAAAACGAATCGAATATCTGCTAATATTGTCAATTCACTCAATTGTTAAAAATATGTGTTTCTTCATGACTGCATCACACATGTCCACTTGTTTCTGTTATAAGGATTATTGTTTGGCCTTTATACTCTGAAGATCCTGATGTTAGTTTTCAATATTTTTCATGCAGAATTCTAGAACAGGTGCTGTTGAATCAATAACAGTGTCTCAGAAATTAAAGAGAGACCTCCGAGCAGCATTCAATGTCCTCCCAAAGGACATGCAGCAACTCCTGCTCTCTAATCCTAAAAGAGTCGTTCTTCTTCAAGGTAGCAACGAAGTCCCAGGTTTCGATGACAATGTCTCCCAGACAAGTTTGTAGCACTTTCTCTCACTGTAAAATTATTTTGCAATTTTTTTATCCCACCCATAGTCCAAAATTCACTCATTTTTTATAACTTGGCTATTGGGTTGGCACATGTTTGGATAAGATTTCTCTCACTCTCTTTCGCACCTCTAAATTATTTTTTTTCAATGATCTAATATACTGCAAGATAGCACATACAACCCTACAGATCCATATTTTATTACCACATATATTAGCACGGCACATCTTCTGTTAAAATGGGCAGCACATTTTTTCTCACTAAGATTATACTCTACAATACTTTCTGACAACACATTTTTTCTCACTGGAAAGACAGATTAATTTGTTAGGGTTTTGGGACCTATTTCTCATAATTGTGTACAAGTTTGTAGGATTACAAGCTTGGAACCAGCTAAGAAAAGAGAATTTTCTGTGAAGTCTGTATTTGATTGTAGACAGCTAAAGTAGTGTTACTCATTCTGTTACTGCTGCTACTCTTGTAGTCATTATAATCTTTATTTACCAAACTGTTGTACACTTGTACCTAGTACTATGAATATGCAAAGCCGAGGGGAAAAGCACATGTGGTGTGGCGTGGTGGAGACGAGGAGTCACAGGTACATGACTCTACCTACCTGGGTACAAATCATTACACCCATAATTATGCACACGTGAGTATATTTTCACCAGAATTTAACAAGCACCACGGATTTGTCATTGGCATGTGTCACTAGAGCATGTGTTAAAAGAGGGCACATTTGCGGGTGTGTGCATGAGTTGCGTCCAAAGACCAGATCTAACATGTTGTCAAATCTTCCATAAGCTATGTGAACATGTAGTTGACCTTAGAGCATATCGTGTGCAACATATCTTTGGATCCATTTCATTTAGTATAACACTAGTTGGTACTTACCTGAAGCCATAGTTGTAGCTACCTGGTGTTTTTTATACATCTCACCGTGGCGGCGACATTATGGAGCAATGCGTGTGTTTGCGGCCCTGTGGCGCCAAAATGACCGTCCTAGACCCAGCAATTTAGGCAGTTCCCCCTCACCTGCCATTTGCCCCTTTTGCCTGAGCACTGCGACAAACACGGAGCGAGAATATGAGGTCCGTTACATAAATAAGAATATCTAAATTTTGGGTCTGGTCGACATTTATTTTACATTTTAAATATTTGGTGCTTTTCCCAAATTTTGTTCCCTGGGTCGAGCATTAAGAAGTTAGTTAAGAAATCTTAACGAAGCAAATAAGGGAGAGCCGAGTCATTCATTGCAGATAAGCTCTCTGTTCTGTCGCCGCCTGCAGGCGAGTGGGTGGAAATGGCGGTGGTGGTGAGTGGTGACAGCGAACAGATAACGGCGAGCGGCTTGGCCAGAGAGAGAGAGAGAGAGAGAGAGAGAGAGAGCAGCTGAAGCAGCTGTGAGAAGGGGTAACCACCGTGCTCGCTAATGCATCTGGTAATCACCTGCAGCTCAGATAAGCCCACACGAGCAGAGTGACAAGCCCAGCACGCACAGAGATCTCGTCGAATTTCGCGGCCCCAGATGGAGCAGAGCAGAGAGGAGTTGGCCAGCAGCCGAGGCAGGTACGGGAATAACTATTGATACATCGTACGGTCAGTTAACCTGTCATACTATCTCGCCAGCCTCGTGTTCAATTGAGAATACATCTTGATTAGCAACGAAGAAAATACTTTTAACTTTTGTGGAAATTTCATCGGATTTTCAGCAGGACAAGGGACGATCTACGTTCCTCGGAGGCATTTGGTACATACAACGAGGGCCCTTTGATTAACGCTGGTTGCTCATGTGCCGTCGTAGCTAGGTAGATTCATGGCAAATTTGGGATTATTTCACTACCTAACATTTCAGTTTTGGTTAACACCCGTACGTCGCACGATGGAAGCTAGCGGCCCATGTGTTTACCTACTGTTCTTCACACACCTGGCAGGCACGGTACAAAAAAAAAACAGGCCGGCCTATATAAGCTCCAGCTAGATAGCCATACATAGCCACACTGACGCTCAGTGTCCGCCGGCCCGGCCGCTGCTAGATCTGTCAATTCCTACTCTTGATCAGCTTCAGTTCTAGCTAGCTAGCTGGTGGTGGCAGCCGGCCGGTAGCTAGCGAGCTGAGGAAGAATTAGTATATCCAGCGACCGATCGATGGCGCCTGCTGCTCAGGAGGTGATGGTGCAAGAAGAACGTCCGGCCGCTCGCTGCTCCGGCGCGGCCCTCATCGTCGGCGCCACCGGCTACATCGGCCGTTTCGTCGCCGAGGCCTGCCTCGACAGCGGCCGCGAGACCTTCATCCTCGTCCGCGCCGGGAACGCCAGCCCGGCGCGCGCCGCGGCCGTCGACGCGCTCTGCCAGAAAGGCGCCGTCGTCATCGAGGTAATTTACTAATTAACCAAGTTAATTAAGCAAGCGCCCGTCGAATTATTGGGAAAATTTGTGAAAGGGATGTGAGTTAGCTGGCACAAATCTCTTCAGAACTCCATTGTTAAGCGTGCTCAGGTAGGAGTAATAACAGGATGAGTGACCTCCTGGAAAATTCTCGTTCATATCCCCGACACACTCATGCACTTCAAATAAGGTCGGACCCATGGCCTATTTCAAAAAAAAAGAATTATTGGGAAAAATATCCTAGTGCATAAGTGCAGTCTTAATGCTCTAAGGAGATAGTTTTAGGTAGCATTTGGTTTAGAAGTTAGGTGAAAGCGAGCGGTTTCGTTCTACTTTACGTGTGTTTGATTTAGAATTATATAGAACGTAGTGGCTCTAAAAAATATTTCTTGTAGATCTGAAACTATCCGCTCCAAAAAAATCTACCAAACCAAAACGTCTCCCACGCCATATTCTTTTATTCTCATCTTCTTTGCAGCTCTTAAACCAAATAAGGGACGAAATCGTTCTATCATATTTCATAACCAAACAAAAAACAGAGTCATTATGTTCTCAGAATCTAGAATGGAGCCATTTCATTTCATTAAATTCCTGAACCAAATGCAACGTTATAAGATTAAATCTAATATGTTTTATATGATAAAAAACTTGCCAATTTATTAAATATAAAAAATACGATGAAACGAGGTTTTATATAATAGTTACTTTGTACCTAACATTTAAATTATGTTAAGATATAAGTCACATTAAATTAATAATGTGTACTTAAGCAGTTAGATTAATGACTAGTTTGTAGGTGAGTGTAATGGTGCTTGCACGCGTGTGCAGGGGTCCGTCGGTGGGAAGGAGGGGAGAAAGGCCGTGGAGGCGGCGCTCCGCGCGCACGGCGTCGAGGTGGTGATCTCGGTGATGGGCGGCGCCAGCATCCTCGACCAGCTCGACCTCATCGAGGCGATCCGAGCTGCCGGCACGGTCAAGGTACGCTCGCATTAATTAAAGGGCACATTTTTCTCCTGGTGTCACACGGGTTTTTGGTTTTCGATCGGCACGTAAAGTTCGGCTGTGTGATGCGTTGCGTGCGTGGGTGCAGAGGTTTCTGCCGTCGGAGTACGGGCACGACGTGGACAGGGCGCGGCCGGTGGGGGCGGGGCTGGCGTTCTACGAGGAGAAGCGGCGGGTGCGGCGGGCGGTGGAGGCGTCGGGGGTGCCCTACACCTTCCTCTGCTGCAACTCCATCGCCGGCTGGCCACACTTCGACAATACTCACCCGTCCGAGCTGCCGCCGCCGCTCGACCGCTTCCAGATCTACGGCGACGGCACCGTCAGAGGTACCCACCCTGCACCCCCCGCCGCCGGCGCCGGCGCCGCGGGATTTCTCCTTCGCCACGCACGGTGCCTGTTTGATTGCAATGGGTGACGTGCTCAGTCTGACGCATGCGCGTGCAGCTTACTTCGTGGCCGGAAGCGACATTGGCAAGTTCACGATCAAGGCCGCCTACGACGGCCGGTGCACCAACAAGATCGTGCACTTCCGCCCCGCCTGCAATCTAATGAGCACCAACGAGATGGCGTCGCTGTGGGAGAGTAAGATCGGCCGGACACTGCCACGCTCGACGCTTACTGAGGAGGACTTGATCGCCATGGCTACAGGTTTGGGCATTAAACCTGGACTTCTCATGCATCATTATATTTCTGTCCGCGCGCGCGCATAATGCGGGATTCCAGTCTCATAAAAATCATATCAGAACATAGCGTGGATTCTATAACCTCGTAAAAATCACGTAAAAACATAAAGACAAATTCAAAAATCTCATAAAAATCATACGTAATCTATCTTAGCCATCTAAATGAGATTTGACGGTATAAACCTTCCTCGGTTATGGTGAAGCCCCACTACGAAGTGGACTATCACCACGAAGCGTCTTTCCGCTTGCCATCTGATCTAAATCGGATGGCTTTCAGATCACGACTAATCTATGTAGTTGGCGAGGCTGATTATGTGAATGTGCATCAATTATTGTATCATCCTTATAGGTTGTTAATGTCTGATTTTCTCTAGGCGTATGGTATTTCATTTCATCATCGAGTGCATATGATTTTCATATTTTTCAGAGAACACCATCCCGGAGAGCATCGTGGCTTCCCTGACGCACGACATTTTTATAAACGGCTGCCAGACGAATTTCTGCATTGACGAGTGTAGAGACGTTGAAATCACAAGCCTTTACCCTGACATTCCCTTCAGAACGGTAGACGAATGCTTCGACGACTATGTACATGGCCTCAACCACCTAGCGGGGGAAGCCAAAGACGACGAGGAGAAGAACGCGCCGGCAGTTGGGAGATTGGCCGTGCCGCCTACGTGTGCTTAGGTCCACGCAAAAGGTGTTCGGACCATTTATTTACCTTCTCCTGTATACCATGTACCCATACGATTTCATTTTTTTTTAACGGTGTTGTTTCTGTTTCTGTATCTATATCTACACGATGCAATATTGTTTTACCAAAGAGCTTCTTTAATTTTCACCGGTAATTACTATGGAAGGAGTAGTCAGAGAATCTAACGATGTGGAGCCATCACCATTTGATCCTAGCAAGATAGCTAGAATCCAGACTACTCCTTGACGTCAAGAAACTCGACAACAAATGATCTTATTTCAATTAGTATATGTCCATTTGGAATTATTCTCTCTCTTTTTAGCTTGGTCTGGCCAAATGAAAATACGAATTATTATATTATATGCATCTATTCATATGAAGATTACACATGCTCGATCTCTTTTTTTTGGTGCAAGGGGGTGTTAACAAATAACCCACAGGACTATATTCCATCTGCAAATAAATTAAACATGGAAGCAGCTAAGAAAGATAGGATGCCTCGAATATACATATTCTTGAAAAAATTGTGAGCTACTTACGAGCACTTTTGCACACGTATAGTTCCTTTGAAACGCATAAATTTTACAGAATTTTCACAAAAAATACACTAAATCCTCTAAAATTCCTTTGAAAAGACTAGCCCATAGTGTTTAGTAGTGTTTGTTTATGCTTCAAAGATGCTAAGGCAAATAATTTTTTCTGTGTCGATGCTACCAACCCTGACCAGGCGATGTTTAAGTCAAAAATGAAGGAACGGGTGAAAGTAGTCTCATCGATTCCAACCAACATCACAAAAATATTTCTTACAACTGCTGCTCACGAGTGAGAAATGATTTCCCAATTAGTTCATCAGCCACAAAGGTTACATTTACACGTTATGGAACGCATGTTGAATCTCTCTATTAGTGCACGGGGATGACAAAAACAATTACACGTGTCTGCAGCAATCAATAAAAGTGAACATTTACTGATCTTAGCCGCACCACGGATTAAACCTTCACACACTAATATGCTTCCCTGAACTACATAATTGAGTCGTCGCCAGACTGATTGCTGAAATGCTACGTAAAATTACATCCCATATGCAAAAGCAAAATGTGGGCACGGCTAAGATAGCGTGTTTAAAATAAACGTAATCTTGAACAACCGCCGTTACTTACAAGCCATTAGCAATATATAGATGTTATGATCAGTTCTTGTCCAACATTTATTATCAGTTCTTGTCCTAGTCAATTTTAGTGTACATAGATATGATGTTATGGAGAGCTATAATTTTAAATCCCCATTTTCCCTCAGAAAGCCATTGGCATTTTAGAGTTGAAGGACACGAACAGTAAGTTGTCATTCCATTAATGCTCGAGCTCGACACATCCAACAAAATTGTGGTGTTATTATATGGCTGAGAACAAATAGTCATATGTACCTGAAGCTTAACGTCCACGTCGATCCAATCCAACAATAGTCATGATGTACATGCTGAAATTAGTTGGGTGCACCATCAGGCTCTTGCTCTTGGGGGTTGGCGGCAGCAACCTGACGCCTCTGGCGCTCTCGCAAATACAGGACAGTTGCCAGGCAAGCAAGCAGGGTCAATATTGTCGCGTTCCCCTCATCCACAAGAACATCCTCTACCCATTCCTCAACTACAGGGTATACCTCCGGCAGTGAATCAATAAAATGAACCTGAAAGTTAAGACGATTTAGCCTCCTGGAACGAGAAAAACAGTGATGTTGATAATAATGCAAAATGGCACTACCCAAAAATATGCTACAAACTAGAATATGTCAAGCAGAACATTCTGGAAATATGAAATATAGCATGCATAGAAAAACAGTGACTACAACTATACGAAATAATTGCTATTTTGACACTCTAAAGAGGTGTACTTTGTTTATAATGACATTTATGAGGCTGACATGTAGGACCATCTAAGATAATGAAAGTGGGTCCGGATGTCAAAAATGCGAAGCTATTTCTTTGGAGTGTCAAAATAGCAAATCTCTCGCGCAACAGTCTCCTCAGAGGCCTTGAGAATTGTTCAGTAGCAGTGGCTCAACCGTATCTTTTTTTTTTTTTTGGGGGTGGGGGGGGGGGGGTGCTTGGGAGAATTTCCCTAGACTTCTCTCATATGCTATAAACAAGAATATCTCAGTATCCGGCTTCTTTAGAAATAATGGCATATCTCAACAATTCTATATCCCCTTACCAGAACAAGCATTCTAGGAGTATATTCAGCTCCAAAGCATTATCAGAATATATGCATACAGACAGACAATCCTAACAGACGGACATACATTTGGGGCACAAGCCAAAATTCATCCAGAAAATTTTACAGAATACCTTACAATCATCTAGATCCCCCACCTACTTTCAAGTGGATTTGGACATCGAAATGCTGCAACAAGTTCAAAGTGTGTCTGTGGTTATTACTAATGGACAGGCTCTACACTAGGAACATTTTGAGATGAAAGAATTTCAGGATAAAAAACAAAATTTTCAATTGTGTTCTTTGCATATCAAACCAAAAAGATATGGCATATCTCTTTATGGAAACTTTCATAACAGGAGCCTGGATCATTTGGAAGCAAAGAAATGACTTCCTCTTTGAAAGAAAACAGCCAACTTTGCAAAGATGGAGGAAATGTTTTAAAGAGGAGTTAACCCTCCAATCCTGCAGATTAAGAGAAGACCAAAAAGATAGCTTGTTGAGCTGGCTCTCTCGATGGTAGTTTTACTTGATATTATTTTATCCTTTAGACTCTTTACCTCTTCTTTTATCTTTTTCTCCCAGTCCCATTGTATTCTTTGACCTCTGGGTCTCTTCTTAATATATTTTTGTCAATAAGAGCCTCTCTTACAGATTTACTTCAAAAAAGCATGAACTGGCATCACACCGCTCAAGGTTTATACAAATCCCAAGTCTACATCTAGCCTTTGAAGAATAACACGTGTAAGAGCATTTAAATTCATGTACCCTTGGTGACAAGAAGAGGTGGCAAAAGAGGAAGAGCTTTGAAACATCAAACTGAATCCCAGCTTATTTTAAATCAGCACATTCAAGTTAGACTAGCCAGCAGTATCTCAGGCTGATCCACAACAGTTTTCTTAGGTGTCTTTTTTGTTGTATACAATGATACTTCACAACTCAAAATGCATGTATAATTAGCTAAGTTTCACAATCAATTTTAGAGAGTGTTAGGGTTCATCTAAAAAGCATATCAGCTTGAACTACCATTGGAAATGGCTGGGAACCAAAATGAAACCACTGGTAAGACTAGCAGGGACTCGGTGGGAATTGACCCAGGAAAGGGTTCTCAAAATAAAACAGGCTTGAAAGGCACAGTAATTACCAAATAAGTGTTCAGCTTGATATATACCTATGACCTATCAAAATTCAAAACTACAGATATCTCATAACACCATAGCCCATATGTCTTGTATGATACTAAGAAACAGATGATACATACAGAAAATAATGTCTTACCAAAAAACTGCCAGCATAGTTCTTCCTTATCCATAAACTTGTTAGCGCAAGCATGACAGGGAGCTTAGCTGCTGAATCCACCACAACAGCCTGATCATAATATCTTTTTGCTAGGTGCAAATCAAGGGGAAGTCCATGGCCATGCTCATGCATGTAACCAAGGTTAAACATGGCCTGAGCATTAGACTGCGATTGTGCATGCATATATGCCTCTGCTGCGCGTTCATAATCCCTCCCAACACCCTGCAATACACAAAGTATACATCCAATAATACATGATATCAACAATGACGTTTCTTTAAGAACACGCAGTCCCCTAGTATCTCTTGAAGTGCAGGAGCAAAATGTTCAAGAACAAGAAGGGGAACTACACATTTTTGTATTAAGCATGGAAAATCTTTGCATACAACAAGAAAGCCAAAAAAAGAGAATAAGAACACTGCCCAATTTGCTGACAAGCAAATTCACCTAGCAAAGTGCCAAAAAGGGACACATAAAGGAAACTGCAAACTGAACTAGACTATTATGTTAAAGTGATGATGACCAAAAACTCAGGAGAAGTTAAATTTAGAAGTCACCTTTATTTAGTTATTTAAATAATCTCCCTTGGAGACATTACCTTAACACCACACTTGGTAGTTGGTTCATCTCAATAACATTTTGTACAAATATTATAACTCAAGAGAAAAACATGGTTTATGTTGATATCATCAACTGGTAGTAATATGAATATATTCCTTATGTGATTTATAAGGTCAGAGTGAAGTATATGCTAAACAAGTTTTCAAGTCATATATTTAGTAATTTGTAGTGGTCCTACTAACTGGATAACCAAAAACAAGGACCACGCCTCATACAACGTATACTAGAAATCCCTACAGATTATAGTGTTCAATGTCAATTTTTTGAAGGCGTTTTTGCAAAAATGCCTGCAGTCATCCAAAAAATTCAAGATAGTACTTCAGAATTTCCTCTAACCATGAACATTTGTAAAAGTAACTCAGACTCTCAGAGGACTGTAACACATACCCGGCCATAGTAATAGGCATCACCAATCAACAAGGCAGCATGTTCATTACCCTGCTCAGATGCTTGCCACCACAAAGCATGTGCCCGGAGATGTCTTTCCATATCTGTACAGAAGCCAGATTCCCCCATGCAAATACTTTCCTCGCCATACCTATCAAGAATCCAGGCAGCATTGCTTTGTGCAACCTCATATCCAAGATCTGCCATTCTAGAATACAAAAGTAATGCTTTCCCTATGTCACCTTTCAAATAAGATTCCAGAGCCCATCTAGAAAGTGAGCTCAAGGGACCCCTCTCAGCAACAGATTTGTACATCGCTGCTGCCTGAAATAATAAATATGATATGAATGACTCAGTTGGTCGACAGAATTACTTCAGTTCCCAATTTGTATCATAAAAACTATTATTAAAAACCTATAGAATTGACTGTTTTGTAGTTCAACCTTTCCTATATATATAATAGAAAGGAAAATTTCTTTTATAAAACTAGCAAGGAAAAGCTTGACATTGCATAACAGAGGGTTTTATAACCAGAGACATACTTCAGCACTTCAGCATTGCTTTTGTGTAAGATCATAATGTGAATATAAGCAAGTTATTTGATTAATCCATAAGAGAAAGCATAAGAAATGCAAGGGCAAGTTATTTGCTCAATTCATGGATCAGGCATGTAAGAAATGCATAGGATTTGTCACTAGCTTTTCAGGCATGCACATCACATGCACATTACATGTAAGATGTGCATGCAGAAGCTGGCAGGCATGCACATCACATGCATGTGTAGTGTGCATGTGCATGCATGCACGCAACAACATTTCCTACCATGTGCATTCTAGATTGACTTTCTCACTATCTAAGCACATAATGTTCATCAGAGCATCTTCTATACCAGTGATAATCTAATTAGACAAGTAATAGTATAATACAACATAAGAAATCATTACCATATGGAGATTCCTCTTAAGACCAATGCCTTTCTGGAACAATTTTGCGACTTGATAAATAGCTTTTGGCTGCCCAGCATTAACTGCACGAAGAAAGAAATTGCATGCTGTCATCACATCCCTCCTTACTCCAATACCCTTAAGATACAAGACGCCGAGGTTATAATAACCCCCATGCTCCTTATGCTCAGCTGCAATTTCAAAAAATTCCTTTGCCTACAACATGAGTTAAAAAACATGTAAGTTCCTCAAGGTTTTGGGTACCGAGATCATTACAATTTGGAAAACATATATTTTCAAAATGGCATGAAAATGAAATATCTATTTTGAACTTGTGGTGTATGAATTCATCATGAAAAAATATATCAATATATTGGAATTTACATAAGTCTTAGTGTTTATTACAACTGAGTGTACAATACTTAAGAATATTGTTAACATGACAATCCGGCTATAAATAGTTCTGTTAGAAAACATGCATATTTTATATCCATTTGAAAGTGGTGTATTACTACTCAATACTCACAGTTGTTTACAAATGTAGGCTATGTAACACAGAAGATATACTAGTACTGAATTATCGCTAATGGCTACGGTTTATGGCAATGCACTGAATAGAGGCACACTTCAGTTCACCATGTCAACAAGATCAATTGTGAAATATGGGTAAAGATTATCATGTCACACATTTTAATTCCTCTCTACCATAAGTTATGTGCATGTATGAAAAAACAATATTTTATATTCTACCAAAATGACCGATAGAATAATCTAGTTGGAGAGTTTCCTACAAATTCCCCTAGCCAGAGCAACAAAGGTAGCAGTGGAATAGTGGATATAATAAAATGTAATGATGGAATACATTTAACTTCACTGCAGTTCAAGATTTCTATTGTCTATGTGATATGTCCTAATACAAACATGCAACTAGATTCCAAAATTCTAATACATAATACTTACTTTTGTCAAGTTTTTCTTCTCCACCCCATAGCCTTTGATATAGAGATAACCCAGTCCATTGTAAGCTGAGTATTGTTGCTGCTTTGCTGCGAGTGTCAACCACTTGTACGCTTCGGTGTAGTTCCTTTCAACTCCAGCACCTCTAGCGTAGATCTCTCCAAGAAGCTCCATTGCCCGTGTATCTCCTTTCTCCACAGCCTTTGAGAACCAATGATAT
The DNA here is from genome assembly GCA_019279435.1 of Zizania palustris. Taxonomy (NCBI): domain Eukaryota; kingdom Viridiplantae; phylum Streptophyta; class Magnoliopsida; order Poales; family Poaceae; genus Zizania; species Zizania palustris. The sequence continues at coordinate 50,109,789 of JAAALK010000283.1, read as the reverse complement.
GCTTTCCCATAATCACGTCTGACTCCACGTAGTCCATAGTAATACAGAAGTCCTAATTTGTGCATTGCAATAGTATTGCCTCTTTGTGCCTGGTACTCTGTGATTTGAAAATCTTCATCATCCTCACCGCGAGACTTCCTCAAGGCCTCCTTGTTTTCTTCAGTCCCACTGTGTAGCCTGACTGGTTCAATTATTGGTGGCTCCTTTGAGATCAAAGAGCTTGTTAGGGCAGCCTCTGAAAGTTCAGCATAAAGTGTGACTGCTTCTTCATACATCTGCAAAAGTTAATTTGTTCAGGTACAAAAATGGTGGTTTCCTCATTAATTTGAACATAAGATACATGGTAATAAACAGATTTAAACCATTTCTGTAGCATAAGTCACTATTTAATGTGGTAGAGAATGGAAAAATGAAATATGTAACCGGATTTCAGGACAGACTCAACTCAAACAAAATTGAGTAATTCATGTGTTTCAAACTTCAATCAAGCTTCAATCACACCATCATTGTTGCAAGTGAACATAAGGGCTAATAAAAGTAATGGAGAATTGGCTACTTAAAAATCACTAAAATTTAAAAACCTAGCTAGTAATTAGAAGAAAAAAACGAGTCTCAAATACAGGGGAATGTCCCGTCGAACAAAAATTTCACAGATTTATGCTACTACTAAATTCTAAAATAGTGCATTGAATTCAATCCATCCCCATCTCAATTCCAGCGAGCTAATAACCTCACATATCACGGAATCCTCATTAGATGCGTAAATTGCAGGAGGAAATGAGCAAAGTATCGAATCAATTAAGTGAATTCACCTCCTGGCGGAAGTAGGAGTAAGCGAGAGCCATCTTAGACTGGAGATCTCCTGCGTCGGCAGCGAACTTGTGCAGCAGGAACGCGCGTGAGAGGGACGATGGACGCGTCATCCCGGCGCCAGAGAGGAACGCGAGAGCGGACTGCGCGCCCGGGTGTCCCCCCGTAGCTGCAGCCTCGATCTGCGCTGCTGCGGTGGCGAACGCGGCGTCGTCCCCCGTGGAGACCGCGGAGAGCATAGCGCGCACGCCCACGGCGAAGAGCGCATCGGACGGCGAGTCTGGCTCATCACCAGAAGGGGAGGCGCTGGTGGGGTCTAGGAGGGGCACCCAGGAGGACGGAGAGAGGAGGGGATCGGTGGCGGGGGACTCGTCGTCGAAATCGTCCCACTCTTCGGCGTCGGCGTCGGCGTCGGCGGATGGGAGGGAGGGATGCGCCCCGGCGGTGTCCTTGAGGAAGTCGTCACGGGTAAGGACCAGCACGAATGGGCGGACCGCGGAGGCGCAGGGGAGTACGGCTGCGGCCGCGACGGCGACGAGCAGGAGCAGATGGCGGTGGCGGACGCGTGCCATCGGAGTCAGTACCCGTACCAGACGAGATCGCCGCCTGCTCTACATCGGATCGGAGGGATTTGCACACATGGCACTCCCTTCAGTGGGCTTCACAAAAACAACACTCGAAGATTGGTAATTGCAAATATAGCATTATAATAGTATAGAGTTTGAACATTTGGCATTGTCATTCACTAAACAGGTTTTTGCATGTGTTCTACCGATTTTGCCCTTCCAGTACAAATTTCTCCTCGCGCAAGCCGCCCCCAGCTTCCCCCCACCCCTCGCCGGTGTCACTGCCCCTCCGTCGCCACCCTCCGCGGCTGAGCCACCGTCCCCGCCCCTCCGCCGCCGCCCTCCGCCCCCGGCCACCGCCCCCGACCACCGCCCCTGCGCCCTCGGCCCCACGCCCTCCGCTCCCCGCGTCCTTCGGACCCGCGCCCCCAGCCACCGACCCCGCACACTGCCTCCGGCCCCACGCCCCCTGCCCCGCCAACCGCCCTCCGCCCCCCGCCACCCTCCCTCTGACCTCACCCACCCCCCCACCCTCCGCCCCGCCATCCACCACTGGCAATGAGATCTCGGGCAGAGGGTGGGGGCGGTGGCCGGGGGCGGAGGCCGGAGGCGCCGGGGTCGAGGCGAGATCTCGAGTTGGGCCGAACAGCGCGGGGGTGGAGGGCGGAGGGCGGGTGTGCGGGGGCGGAGGGCGGAGGGCGCGGGGGGCGGAGGGGCGGCGGCGGAGGGGCGGGGACGGTGGCTCGGGGGCGGAGGGCAGCGGCGGAGGGGCGGCGACACCGGCAAGGGGTGGGGGGAAGCTGGGAGAGAAGAAGCTGGGAGCGGCTTGCGGGGGGAGAAATTTGCACTGGAAGGGCAAAACCGGTAGAATACATGAAAAATCTTGTTTAGTGGATGGCAATGTCAAATGTTCAAACTCTATACTATTATAATGCTATATTTGCAATTGCCAACCTTGGGGTGTTGTTTTTGCGAAGCCCACTGAAAGGGGTGTTATGTTTGCAAATATCTCATCGGATCGGGGGCTACGAATTAAGAGATTACCGACAGGTGGGGCATGACCGTGTAGGTGGGCCCATGGTTTAGACTTGAACTTGAACCTCATTTTCCTAAAAAAAATAATAAATACTCCCATCCTAGTTGACGATTTTTTTAAAAAAATAAATCATCACGGGGAAGTCTAATTTTATTTGAAGACTAATTCTAACGAGATTTGGCATCAACTAATTTATATCAGATAAAATTTTGTTAGGACTTAACTTGAGAGGTTTGGTCTCGCGATCGCAATGACAACTGGAGACTTATGTGTTATACATTGTGAAAACTTCCTGCGTTGCACGTAGGACTTGATCTGTTTGTATTGGAATTTAGAAAGTATGCATGGCCTTACTGTCCAATGTCCAAGCGCGTGTTCTGAATGTCTACAAATTACTAGCTGCTTACTGCTGTAAGTCATGCGTTACCTACATCAACAAACGAACGAATAAGCTGATGTGATTTACTTCCTGACCATATATATACACACACACATCGCTCATGTATGCGTTACCTACCACTCTCCTCGTGTAGTCCATACATATCGCACATGTACATTCTTCTTGTATCGGTTAAGTTGTCATAACTAACGTACTGATCGACACTCTGACAGCTGCTTTGAATGATGAGACGATGCTGCCGTTTATTGATGCTCGGTCGACACACGTATGTGTAACTAGCAGCTAGGATAGCACGGCTGCATGCGTGTGGCTTTCAGCTGGCCGTCGTCATCCCTGCTACATACACAGTGGCCGGAGAACGAAGCTGCAGATGAATGAAGTAGTTGGTGCCGGAGCCGAGCGTGACGCGGTCTTTGCCGGAGCTGTACCTCGTGCCGGACTTCCGGCAGCCGTGGTACTGTGGTAGCCGCCGGCGTCCGCCACCACCACGTTGTGCACGGACGGGTCGTCGTAGCTGAACACTGCGTCGCGTGCGCGGCAGACAGGTTAGCCCAACATTAAAAAAAAAAACAGCAGCAACGGCAGACGAAGTCACGGCAAAAGCAAAGACATTCACCACTAAAGAACTATTATTAGATTGACACGTACATAATTTAAGAAAAAATAGTACATTGTATTTTCTCCGTTTACCAATGTAAATTCAGACATTTATTTGATTCGTATACGGATCATGAATATATATATATATCCAGATTTATTGATCCATATATGAATTTGACAAATACTAAAATGATTTATATTCAGAAAGAGTATAGTATGAGAGGTGAGACTCTTAACAAAATATAAAATAATGCATGCTCTACCCAATGGATAACTAGCAAGCAAAAAAGTATTATTATTAAATTTGAAAGACTAGTATCCATGTTTAGAACTCGTGCCTTATTTGACACTATTTTCTCAATATATGGAACTAGTGATAAGACAAAAAAATTCTCTTAAACACATCTTATTTCACACATTGCGGTTGCTCTGAGCAATTTTGTTTGGATGTACTCCTGGTTGCAGATTCCTTGGTTAGAGTCGATTGTGACAGAGTGGCTACACTGAGGGTCTGTTTGGTTCAGATTTTTTAACCAGCTTCCTAGTTCGAAAGCTAGAATATGAATCAAACAACTCTTTTGGGCACCTAGTTTTTTCAGAATCTGCAAATTTTCGCAGTACAAACAAGAAGCTGGGGTATCACAGATTCTACGAATTCTCGCAACCAACTTTTGATGAAAATTACTCATCTTTACCATTAATGAAATACTCTTTTTGTTGATATAGAGTACTTGAAACTAAATAGTTTTCTAAAAATAGAAGTTAGTATAGTATGGTTGGAAAATATAAATATATTTCAGTTATAAATAATTTTGTTTTAATTTTTTATTACAACAATGATCTAAATACACGTCATTAAAAAAGTCAATATTTTTAAAAAATCAATATTATCGACATTGCTATAAAAAAATCTATGACTACTCCAACCAACCAAACAACTTTCGGTCTCTACGTTTTTTGACTTTTTTCAATCCGCTGCTCAACAAGAAAACACACTCTGAGGACCTCAGGCTTATGTTCTTGTCCTCCGAGAATGACAGGGAAGCTGAAACGCATTAGTGTCAGAAGGAACCTGGCACATTATTGGTGCAACAAGAAACCAAACCTGAATCATTTTCTGATTTACATGTCTGTTCATATTGAGTCAAGAAGAAAATGGGAAAACTAATCCATGGCTCACATCAATCTGTATTGTTTTTTAGTTTCAGAAAAAAAGGTAAGGGAATAATTTTTTATAAAATATGTTTTGCTTTGGGCTTCACAAAACAGAACTTGGTAGGAACAGATCAGTACACCGCTACACATACATTACATTGTTTTAAAACAGTTCACCACTTCAGCCCAGCTTCTATTCCGTTTCGGTTGCCAATGTTTTTAGCCGGGCTGGCCGAAAGATGCCATTTTTTTTGAAATAGGTCAAACGGCCCAAACTTACTGTACAAACTCACAGCCGAACAATCTCAGTCCAGCTCTCAGCTCACTCAAGGGTTCACGGGATGCAACAGCTACAACTACAAGACATGAATAGAGACAGTTACAGAACAATTTGGATGGTACTCCGTAAATTATTACCACCACCACCACCACTACCACTGCTAGTAGTCTACCAGTACTTAAAAAAAACACCTAATTCTAGGCTCTTAACTGAGCTAATGGTCGGTACATCTACTTCGCACCCAGTAAGAATGCCGACACATGCAGAATTGCATATGCAAGAAAGTGCAACCAATCACTACAAGAGATAGATCTAAGAAATCCTGACAGAGTGATGCGTACTTGAGTTCAATCACCATGCAAGCATCAATTAAGTATCGTTCATGTACGGCAATAAGGAATCGTGTACAATCAATACCGTAGTATTAATGGTACATGACATGAGCTGGGTTGGGGTTCTGCCATGGAACGGAATCATCCTGTTTATTCCGGTTATTTCTTTCTTCAGAAATTATTTGGTATTACAGCCAGAAAAGCATCTTCAGAGAACGCTAGCTCTCACGTAATTGAGAAACAGCCAGTGGCACGTATTCATTGCAATCGCCTCTCATTTATGTCGGGAAAAAAGGAAAGATATTTTACATAAAAATAGCATTCAGGAATCAGGAAAATAATGGCTGCTGGTTTCCCACGAGGAACAGTGTCATCGAATGGATCTCCATCTCCTGAGCAGGAAGCAGGATGCTACGCTACCCTACTCGCGATTTCGCGTGCCTTTTTGCCCCAGCCGGTTCAGATGCATGCACGCATGGCGAGAAAAAAACGAAGCTTGCAGCGCTGCGACCAAGAGCAGCCGAGCAGATGCGGTTGAGAGAAACATCACGTGTGCTTGGTTGGCTGGTTCACGTGAACCTTTCTGATGAGCTCCATTTTTACAGACATTCTACTATCTTTTTTTACTGTCTCATGCCGGTGATAACCGTCACAGTATCACTCACACTATCACCTGTAAATGGTACTGACGTCTTGCAGCTGGATCTCGTGTCAGTGTCACTGTATGTGGACCCAGATCCCCTCGCTTGGGATGTGCTCGTTCACCACGAACACCATGTAGTAGCCCGGCGGGGCCAAGGCCGCCGTCGCTGGCATCACCAGGGACGTCTGGTAGGTGCCGGTCTGGGCCAGCGCCGCCGTATTCACCACGTCGAGGAACAGCAGCCTCTGGTTCATGGCGAACGAGTGCGTCGTGAACGACGGCGCGACCATCGTGATTGACACGACGCCGATGCTGGGGGGTGCTCCCGTCGACGCCGGAACCGAGAACTGCAGCGTCAGCGGTGCGCCGTAGGTCACGCTCACTGGTGCGCCCGTGGGCGAGGGATCGACGATCGTCGGACGGAGCATGTCGTTGGATGGGTCGAGGTACTCCGGCGAGAACGCTTCGAGGCTGAGCTCCGTGGGGTACTGCACGTTGCTGAAGTTGTAGTACATGTGCGGGTTGCTGCCGCCGACGAGGAGGCGCCCGTCGCGGAGGAGCACGGCCGACGAGTGGTAGAGCCGCGCGGTGTCAGTGGAGCTCTCCTCCTCGAACCGGTCCCCTGGCGAATGGTCGAGGCGGTAAATGAGGGGTGCGTAAGCCGGGGTATTGGCGGCCTCCCAGCCGGCGGTGCCATCCATGGCGCCGTTGATGATCACCACCTCCGCGCCATTGGGCAGCAGGATCATGTCCCCCATCACCCTCGGCGATGGCATTGTCTCGATGACCCATGATGGCGTCGGGTCGGTGATCTTGATCCGCCCGCACGTCACCAGCGCCGAGGCGTAGGTGCCATCCTTCGTGGAGTTGTAGGAGCCGGCGGGCGCGCCGCCGCACACCAGTACCTCGGCCTCGGTGGGGGACGGCTTCAAGGGGAGTAACACCGACGAGCCCGAGCTGGGATAGTTCCTCGGGTCGCCGCCGGCAAGTATAGGGTACGTCCTGACGATCTTGTTCTTCCTGTAGTCGAGAAGAATGGCACGGTTCTTGGCGAAGATGAAAAGATTGCCATCTATGTTGAGATGGACAAAAGGATACAGATTGTTCTCCTCGGGATCCTTAGTCTGAATCAAGAATGGCAGCGAGATGACAGAGGTATCAGTAGGATCAGCCTTTGGGTAGAACTCGTAGGTGAACTGCCTCCGGCCGCCGACAATGAAGGCGCGGCCGTCGGGGAGGATCTGGTTGGTGGCGTACCACCGGTTCTGGGCTAGAGCGTCCTGCGTCTCATCCCAGTCGCAGGTGTCGCCGTCGTCCTCCGCGCAGGCGGGCATTGTGCGCACGTTGCGGTAGCCGTCGTTCCACCCGCCGGTCTGGACGAGGGTGCCGTCGGGCGCGACGGTGCCCGACGAGCACCAGGTGTCGGTGAAGACGAAAAGCGGGCGGAACGTGTTCGACGCGACGTCGTACTCGGCGGAGTGCGCGGTGCAGTCCACGGGGAGCACGCGCTCCCGCGGGTTGCGGCGGCAGCGGCCGTCGGGGAGTGAGAGGTTGGACTGGCCGAAGTCCGTGCGGTCGAAGATGATCACGCGGTCGTTGTGCAGGAGCTGCATGTGCATCGCCGACACGCCGATGCTGCGCTGAAGGAGGTCCCACCTCCCGCCGGAGCCGCTCGCCGGTGCAATTCCGGCGCAGACGCCGAGTAGCAACACAAGAACAAGGTGGTGGGTACTGTTGCGAAGTAATGCAGCCTTCATGGTTTGTAAGAGAGGCATGTGTTGTGGCATTGCCACCGCTACAGGTTTTGCCGGTTTCTGTATCTTGGTTAAGCAACGGTAGCTGTAGATGCGATCGAGTATTTAGCACCTGAGCAGTGAGCAGAGCTTTTTTAAATAATATTTTTTAAAAAAACAAAATTGTATGGCTGTTTGAAAAAATTATAAAAGTAGCATGCGGTCGACAGCTAAAGTGCCGACTGGATGCCACATCAGCTCCCGTCGGCACTTTTGCTGCCACGTCAGTTCCAGTCGTCACTTCAAGTGTCGACCGCATGCTACTTTTATAATTTTTTTAAATAGATATTGATTTTTTTTAAAAAAAATATATTTTTTAAAAAAATCGCAGATTTCCCACCACATCCCGTTTTTTCGTCAGGTCAATGGACTGTGCAGGAATGTACTTTCTTTTATGAAACGCATGGTAAATTAAACGGTTAGAGCCATTTTAACGTATCCACAAGCTAACTTCGTATAGGCTTGCATGTCCAACACAACTCGCAAGGACGTAAGTACATCGTATTCTCCGAGATTCCAACCAAAACGAACGTTGTTACTCGTGTACAGGATTGATCTTGTTGACGAGCTGGCACGGAAGACTACTGTACACTGCTACTGTGGCAGATCTTACGCAGACCCAGACAAACAAAGCTACTTTTAGAATATATAATCCTCTAAGATATCTAGATTGTTTTTACTTTAAATTACAAAAACGCCGATGAGAAGACGACGAAGGTCACGGCGCGCGCGGGGGCGGAGACGAGACAAGACGGTCAGCTCCGCGCCGTCGTCGAACGCTACGCGCCTCGATCGAGCGAGCCAGCGCGCGCGCGGTGGTTGGACGATCCGCGCGGCGGCTCGTGTCGTCGCCCGCCGGCCGCCGGCGCGCCAACCTTGTCACATGGGTTTGCGCGAGCTTGCTGGGTCCTGGCTACTCTCTCTCTCTCTCCGTCGATTCGATCGGCGCAGTTGGCTGGCTGGAAAAGAAAAGGAAGTCGCAACGAACGGCGGAACGCGACAAACCTGTGGATTAATTTTTGGACGCTCTCCCTGCAATGAATCGAGCATTCGAGCTGGCGTTCACGTCTTAAGAGAGAGAGAGCGATTTAACCAATAGTGCCACTGGGCCGTGCATGTACTTTGCCACGGGGCGAGGCTGTCGATGACGGAGCTAGGAGCTAGAGAAAAACTCGAGAAGGTAACATTCTTCTATGTTTTTCGTATTTTTCATTGCCACTCTAGCCTACAATGGACCGGATTCGAGCGAGGCAATCAGCCACTTCAAAAGATTCGACCCGATGGGTCTAAGTATTCTGTTCACGCTGTAATGGATCCTGTGATAGGCCTCACCATCTCGAGCCCACTTATGGACTAATTCCCTCGCAGCAAGCGATCCATGCGAGTGATCCACCGAAACAAAATGGTCATGTATAAAAGAAGCAGAAGCTATCTAGTGATGGTGCAATGGTATTTTTTTAATGGATAGATGCACGAATACACATTTACATTATTCGAATGTTGTCCTACGGATAATTAGGATAAGTAAAACATACTACTCCTAGCTAACCGCATCAAATGCTAGCTTCTAGTAATTAGTGGAACAGTTCATGACCCTCGAATCAAATTAGGCTGATCGAACTGTCTCAACCCTGGAGCATTCACCACCAGTCTATCTCCACTGAGACACGCTGAACAGAGTGAAAACGAACTGTTAAATCTGCCGTTCTCAGCTGTTACCTCAGCTCATCTTTTCAGTGGAAAGTTGCGTTGCTTTCCCCTCCCTCTCTCTCACTCTGACCATTAAAACGCGGCCTTTACCACTTGGACGGTTCCGCAGCACTCCGGCTGAAGCAGACATTTTCTTTCTGCAGAGATTCCAGGAACGAACGAACACTCGTGTTTGTTTTATCTACACGGGCAGTACGTTTTTATTCGTCCAATTAAGGAGCGAAGAAAGCATCGGAATTATTGTCAACTGTCAAGGAGAAGAGACAAAACTGCAGCTTCAGCCTTAAGAGTCTGAGGTGCCTTGTTCGCAAATGATCCTGCTGGCTAATCATAAGTGCAAGGTCCCAATCTGAACATTTTCGATGCTTAAATTTATGGCGTTTCTTTGACTCTTAAGCACGCAGAATGTCCAAGCTGCACGCTATTAGCTATAACTAGTTAGCTTTAAGTGTGCTTATTAATATATGTTCTCGCACGGTGTGGCAACTCATCTGTTCCCAAATGTTTTCCCTCACACAAATGTGATGTTAGTGTGTAGTCTCAATTCTGATCCGGATGTTTTCTTGACATTAATTATATTTCCATGTCGGTTAAAATCTAACATAACAAATGATTTATTGAGACGAGAGAGAAATGAGATATCATATAAAAAAATCTACTCTACACGATATCCGAGGAAGAAAAAAAGAGAGAATTGGGAGCGAAAAGACTAAAGAGAGAAGTTAGGAGATTAGATAGTTTCGAAGAAAGTATTATTTGGGATGAGTGATGTTTTTATAACACCCATAGATACTGTGAATTGAAACTGCTGCCCTTAATTACCAGTATAAACCCTCAGCTATAAATTAATGTGGCAGAAAAAATATCACCTGGAATTAGTGCTGTGCCAATTCAGAAACCATGCAGCTCCAATGCTCCATTGCTCAAGTTTGACATAGCAGCATGGCACTGGGAAAATGGGACATTAAAAAAAGGGTCTTCTAGTGCCCTGTAAGTGTGATCATCGTGTCCACATATTCCCCACCTGAAAGTGTTTGCTTCCTTCCATTCATAGCCTACTGGAATTTTCACTCAACCTCCACAAAGGAGGAGGAGGCTCTCTTCTTTCTTGGCAGGACATGATAGTGAAAACTGGAGTCAAATTAATGCCAGTTGCGGTGCATGAATTGAAAAGCACTTGACATTTCTCAGTGCACAAGCCACAGCACGAACTTTGGAATGTCCAAATGCAAGCACAAAGCTAAGCATGCATCAATGCATGGAAGCTAGTTCTTGGGGTATAAGGATTCTTCCTCTCAATCAGTGACCTCCAAAAGTGAAGCTCACACAGTCACAGCTACTTGTGTGCCATTCCATCTAACTTATGCCGTGCTAGCTAGTCAAAGGCATCTATCTGGATTGGTCAGATCAGCTAGCTGCTGCCTGCTCTCCCGGGAGGCTCAGCTCCGAGCTGAAAGGAGAGGATATGAGCCGGGTCATGTTGTTGCATGCTTGCATGCTTCCCTGTCAAGCTAGCATCCGGCACACGCGAGATTCGTCTCGACTTTGGAGCGCATTCCGGATGCATTATGCATGCTGGCATTTTTCATCGTCCATGCTTGCATAATCTTTCCAGCGCCATTGCTTCTCTCAGAAACACGTCGTTCTTCGTCGTCCAGTAATTTCGCCGTGGTTATGTCTCTGTAAGTATCATGCATGCATGTGCTCCAAAGAAGGATTCCATACGTACTGCTACTTCATGAAATGCTTGTTTCTTTCACTTTTTAGTATGTAAGGGCATCAGCTGCTTGTTTGACATCCGATTGCATTATTGGGTACGTGCATATATATGATCCACCCCCCATATCTTGCTCCTCCTCTAGCTAATCAGATTATTCCAGAACATGTTGAGCTACAGTTTACTGTTGGGTACATGCATCTTCAAACACATGTGCAATTCGAATCACCAAAGCAAAAAAAATTCTCTATATTCTTTCAGCGTAAGTCAAGAGCATATACCAGCAGTGAAGATAAGACTGGCAGTTTATCAGATACCACGTCTGCTTTTAGAAGAAAAAAAAAACGCCACGTGAAGCACAGCATTGCGGCATCTCGGTTTGACTTTGACATCGCTGCATGCAGCATGGTCGGTTTGACAGATCGGACCACGAACCTCGCGAGGTCAATGCACGCAGAACGCAAGGGCGCCTGAGCACTTGAGCAGTAACATCAGCTAAAGATATGAGAATATTGCAGTTCGAGAATAAAGTTTTTTCCCCGGCGATCAGATCGCGATGTTTTTTTTTGTTTTTTGTTTTGGCGAGAAACAAGTGGAGATCATATCGATGAAACGGTTCTTCCTGACCGGCGGTACTCTGAATGTGCTGCTGGAGCTAGCAAAAGAGTGATGAAGTCAGGATTCTCGGGAGATCTTCCGGGATAGATTGAGATTCCCGGCTTTGGTACATCACGGCGATCTCTAATATCCGGCATATCGGATCATGATCACGTCGACCCTATCGGCGCCATGCTGATTTCGATCTCCTGGAAACCGCCGCATTGCGAGCTGGGACGACTGTGAAAAGGCGGCTGGCGGCAGATTCCGGACGAAATTAATGCTGCAAGATTTAGTGCAGGCATTTCGGCATACTACTCGTCGTCGACCCATTCTGTCGACAAAACACGGGGAAAATCTGACATCTCAATCTGAGTAATGATCTTGTCGGTGACAAAACAGCCGTGAATTTTTGTTTACCTAGTCCACTTCCAAACGAACATCGGGTAGTGGCCACGACTTCACACTCTCTTAGAAATAACAGCTTCACACGTTCAGGCCACCAAATCGTGAATGCAGTAGCAGTGTCTTTCAGTCGACTAAATCGAACAATAGTTTGCTCCAAGTCTCATTCGAGTGTCAGTGGAAGCAACCAACTAATCTTCAGGCGATTCATGGCCTCAATCGCGTCTATTAATATTTTTTTTCACTTTGAGCCATGGTCTCAATCGCGTGTCAACAGAGGCAACTGACTACTAATCTGTACGCATTGTACTGTGTTAATAGTTATATACTTCCTCTGAGCCTGAGCCCGATATGATGTTGCATTGGTCTGCTTGCACGCAATATATCAGCTGCTGCTATGATGGGGGGTTGGTGAGGTAATGATAGAAACACCGAATGCTGCGTGCGTGCGATCCAATTCAGTAGCTGCAGAATCGAGCATGTACTCGAGGCAGTAACCCTGTGAGCTGCAGGGACGAACCGAGAGCGAGAGATGATGCATCCGGCGATAACAGTTTGTCTGATGCATTTGTAGCAGTGGCACTAGAGCTTTTGTGCTCTGCGGCTTGCAGCTGCGTTGGGAATCACGCGGGTGGCCTCAGACCCTCAGTGCACAAGGGCATCTCGATCTCCGTCATGGGAGCTAGCATAGCAGCATTGCCTTGGGAATAGGGCAGAGATTCCATTCTGCTGTGATTTACCTGACGCTAATCAATCGAGCTGATGGATCGATGGTGTGATGATTCGTGCTTGTTTTTAGAGAAGGAATTGCCGGGCTCCATCTTGCCTGAACCTTCCCAAAGCGGCGAAAAAAGAACGAACACTAACAGTGGTTTTTGTTCGCTTGATGCATGATGCCTGCCTGCAAAGCCCAAAAGCAGCAGACAATCAGACAATGAATTGCTCTTTGAACCTTTTCCGGTTTCCTTGATGCAACACCAGCAGTGACGTCGAGGAATGCAACCCAGTTGAAAAACAGTATCCACAACTTTGTTAAGCTGTAATCAACACGAATGATAGTACATGCACCGTATAGTAGCAGCAGCAGCAGAAGCAGTGAGTGATTGATGTTTTTGTTGTGCTCTACGCTTTTGCTTTCCGACACCGCTACGACGATACAAGTTGGGTATTGGACGTGGACGCTTTTGGAGTAAGTTACAGCTTACACGACATCTACTCATCTGGAGCTGGTTGGATCAGGATGGATTAATTAACATGCCACTTGGAGTGTTAGCTAGCTTAGAGATGGAGACGGGCGGGCAGGCAGGCAGGCCATCGGCTACGACCGCTACCTGCTAGCGCGGCTGACGAAGGCCTTGATGTGTGAGAGCATCTCCTGCGTCCGCGGCTGGGAAAGGTGGTAGTTGTGGAGCACCTGGAACGCGTGGCCGACGCCGCCGTACATGGCTTGCTCCACGCTCTTGCCGGCCTTGCGCAACGCACTGCAGAGCTCCAGGTTGCGGTCGCGGAGGATGTCCGCCTCGGAGATGCACACGAGGAAGGAGGGGAGAGGCAGGGTGTCCAGACGCGGCGCGCCGTGGCCGGAGATTGGGTTGCACCAGGGGTGGTCGCGGGTGGCGCCGGCGGGGAGCGCCATGCACCAGTAGGTGTCTGAGGTCGAGAGGGTCAGCGCTGATCCCGGCGGCTGTGGCAGCGTCTTCTCGGAGGCGGTGCGGGTCTCGCCGCCGAAGAAGGGCTGGATCAGGATGGCTCCCTTGACGGCGAGCGGGGTCAGGGGGCCGAGCTGGTCGAGCCGCGCGGCGACGTGGAAGGCGATGGTTGCCCCCGCGCTGTCGCCCGTGAGGAAGACGCGGTCGAAGCGGCAGCGGGCGCGCCACCAGGAGAGGTCGTCGGAGGCAGCGGTGTAGCTCGCCTGCTGACGCAGCCACCGCAGAGCCGTGAGCCCGTCGTCGAACGCAGCGGGGAGGCGGTTCTCCGGAGCGAGGCGGTAGTCCACGGACATCACGGCGCAGCCCGCCCGCGCCGCCATCTGGGCGAGGAACTCGTGGTAGCAGCTCCACGCGGCGGAGCCGACGCAGAACCCGCCGCCGTGAAAGTACACCACCACGGGGACCCTCCCCGCAGCTGCCGGCGCGTACAGCCGCGCCCACATCCCCGTGGCGCGGTCGACCACCACGTCGCGCGCGATGACTCCAGGCATCGACGTCGTGCCCCACGTGCAGGGGACGTCTGGGATCGCCGGGAGACGCTCCACGTGCCCGTCCTTGTAAACCCTGATGAGCCCGTGCACCTCCTCCACCACGGCGCCATGGCCATGCCCGTTCTTGCCAACCTGCTGCTGCTGGAAGCCGACCCGCTGCTCGCCGACGTGCAGCGCCCCCATCCTCCTCCTCCTCATGCAAAGCCGCTGCGCCAACCTCTCGATCGTGCACCGGCCGGCCGGCACACAAACGGCAGCACGATAGCGAGAGAAAAGTACCGCGCTTCAGCCGTGCGCTGCGTCGTGGCCCGGGAGCCGGCGCCGGACACAATGATGCAGCGTTGTCCTGGGCGCAGCCGGCGACGCGGGTTTTATAGCGGCGCAAACGTCGTGGGGGCCGGGGATGGGACAGGTGTCGCGGTGGCGTTGGTCAGTGGGCTGGCTATCCAAGTGGAGGCGCGCGCGCGCGCGCGCCTAGGCGTGGGGGAGTCGGCGAACGAAGCGACCCATCCACCGCGCGCGCGCGCGCGACAAGCAAAGTCCACCGTGTCGGATTCAGTGGACAACTGGACATATGGAACCATGTGGTCGTCCATAGGTTTATCCACTCAAGCAAACGCTGACCAGTGACCACTGTGGATTCCGGAGAGTACAGAGCTCCACGTGATTACGTGAGTACGCGTGGCCAGTCTGTCAGCGCCTCGCATGTCTTTTTAGTTTTTTCCCTTCGATTCTAATCTCGTGGAGGAAAATCGTGCATATCGTCTTCAGGTATCAGAAAAGATGAGAGGGAGAAAAATATGGAACAAGTCCATTTTTGGCCATCAAACTAAAGCTGGAGTTTGCTTTTGGCCATCGAACTCGAAAACCAGAAATTTTCGGCCACTGAACTTTACAAACTGTGTATAATTGACCACCGAGTCCTGTTTTGAATGGTTTCAGGTGGTTTTGACCGCCACGTTGGACTCCGTCGTCACATCACCCGCCACATCGTCTTACTGACTCAGCTGTGGCCCACACGTCAGGTTAGGGGCCCTCCTTATCTCTTCGTTAGGTCACCCGACGACATCTCGTTCATAAAATCGTCGGTGCGCAAGGAAGAAGGCGGTGTGGCGTAGCGTCAATGGTAGCAGGTAAAGTAGCGTCGCCCTAAGTTCGCTTCGCTCCAAGAAATCCACCGCGTCGCCTTGTTCCCGCAATAGCAGATCGTCGGCGGCGAGTAATCTAGGGGACCATGCCTGTATAGGATTGGAAACTCTTCACCCAAACTTCCAAGCGTACCCGTCGAGGAAGACGAGCTCGACGACCTGGCCATGGCTCTCGTCCCGTCCCTTTCGCCGCCCCCTCCTCAAACCCTAGCACCGTCGTAGGATTCGAATGAGCCAGCGCCGTTGTCGGGTGACCTAACGAAGAGATAAGGAGGGCCCCTGACCTGACGTGTGGACTGCAGCTGAGTCAACAAGCTGATGTGGCGACGGAGTCCAACGTGGCGGTCAAAACCACCTGAAATCATTCCAAACAGGACTTGATGGTCAATTATACACGGTTTGTAAAGTTCAGTGGCTAAAGATTCCTGGTTTTCGAGTTCAATGGCCAAATGCAAACTTCGGCCTTAGTTTGATGGCCAAAAATGGACTTGTTCCGAAAAATATCAACGTCTTATGCTTTGGTTTCCTCTCCGTGAAAGCTGCGTCGATGAGTTTGGTCCATTTTTTTAAAAAAAAAACTGAATATTAAGAAACATGGGATTTGCAAATACCTCAGGCTGTGTAGTTCACATTACTCTTTGACATTGCCGTTGACCCTTTGGGGGCTAACTGCACATTTGGGTGGTGGTTGTAGAGGATCCAGCACTTGTGAGAAGGGCAAGTGGAGGTGGGTGCGGCTGTGGTCGCATGGGGGGCGCCTTTTGCCTCCCAATCGGCTGCCTTCCTTGCAGACCAAGTGGAAGAAATCACCTTTTTTCCGCTCGCGCGGTACACGGAGCCGCGCTGTAAAACACCCAGAAAAGCAGCGCGAAATTTGCTTGTTCCACTTGGTCAACACTGCAATAGCTGTACAGAGTGTAACCGACTTATGCTGCTGCTTATCCAGCGCGTGATTATATGCCACCGATAATCACCGGAATTTAGTAGTTCAGAAACGTGACAGGTGAACCCGTCGGCAGAAGTTTCTTTCTTTTTTCCTTCAGACGGAAAGATGGTCAATCGATTGTCGAGAGGAGAAAGCAAATGTCTTTGTATATAAGGATTGGTGTGAAGCAAAAAAATAAGAAAAACGAGAAATGCGTGTGTGTGTATGTGCGTGTGGAGAGGTATTCCAACTTATAAACGATAGAAGAGTCCAACAATGAGGAGACTTTTGTGAAAGAATTGAGTTGAAATGAAAGAGGGTATAGACTTTGAACAAGGGTGGGTGTGACAGCATCATAGTAGAGGACCACCACCCATCACACATAATCAATCTGCACGCTAAATATATGCAAGTAGTAAATGAGCCCGCAAGACAGATCTCACAAGGTATCGATTTTGTTGACCTCGATGAACTCTCTCTCCCTCCGCCCGTCCCTCCCTCTCTCAGCTATGTTCATCGCAAACCTAAGGGCCAGTTTGGATTCTAGGGGCTAAAGCAAATTGACTAAATTTTAGTTACTTTAGAGGCTAAAGATCCAAGCATCAAGAGCTAAAAGAGGCTAAAATTTTTTAGTCCCATTAACTCCCAAGGAGGAGCTAAGAGAAGCTAAAATGCCTATTTTTCTACCTCTACCCTCACCATGCATGCATAAAAAGCAGAGAGCAATAAATAAATGGCATTTGAGTTATTCTCCACGGCAATAAAGCCTTTAGCCCATATTTTTGTCACTAGATCCAGACTAAAATTTAATCACTGGGTTTAGTCACTTTACATTAAGACCCTAAGACTGGTCCAGTTCGCCGCAACAAGCCAATCTCTCTAGCAGAGTAATCGATTGGGGCCTAGTAAGCCCAACCTGAACGATTGGTTACCGTGGTAACCAGCCGGTTACAAGTTTAAATCGTTTAAAATTCGAAATCCAAATTTGAATTTAAATTTTTGAACCAAACGATATCTGAAATCCTGTAAATCTTTATTTGTCCCATGCATAAACAAAAAAACAATCACACTACCTTAGTGACAGTCCTCCAACCCTGTCCATAAACTAAGCTAAGGTGGCCACGTCAATGATGTCATCCCATACACTGCTAATTTTCCTAGGTAAACTATACATTTTTTTAACAATAAGATCACTGCTAATGCTCTGCTATTTTATTATAGAAGAATAGCAAGTTTTAGTTATATTACCTTTATGTAAACTATTATCAACAGGGGTAGGAACCGGCCTAACTTTGAGTTGACGGCCCTCCAAAGTCCAAATGAAGACACGGGGCGGGACGGGTGATCATTGCCGCCGCCGGCCGGCGGGCACATCAACGACGGCGACGTACAGCGGCCACGCACACGAGCGCGGGCGCGCACACCATACATGAGAGAGCTAGCTACCTACCTCTCCTTTTTTTTCCAATAGCTCGCGCGCCCACGTCTTTAAACTCTTTAGCTAGCCGTCGCGTCAGAAAGGCAAAGCGGCTAGCTAAGCTAGCGAGATGGCTAAGCACACAGACGAGGCGACACGAAAAGGCTATGTGGTTGGATGTGTCATCTCGGGACGGACGGGACGGGCGGCTTCTTCTGTGACCTGTAGTTGGGTTCACCAACCGGGAACCAAATGCAAAGCTGCTTGGGGACACACAGGCAGGCAGGCAGGCACGCACAGCTTGCTTTGGACCCTTTGAGCTACAGAGCTAGCTGCCTTTTGCACGCGCAGGCGCGGCGGCTGGCCGGCCGGCCGGCCCCGCCGTGGTTATCTGCATTCTGTAGCTGAGTCATAATCTCAATGAATTTGCAGCAGATCCAGCCGAAACAAATCTGTCAATCAGCAGCAGTACTGGCAGGCCACAAACTTTCTCTGAATTTTTGGCAGTTCTAGCCAAAAAGAAATTTGTCGATTAACTCTACTCGGCCACTAACTCTCTAAATTTATTGGCAGTTCCAGCCAAAAGAAATCTGTCGAGGAGCGAATGATTGGTCACAGTCATACACTATCTGTATTCGTTGCAGTTTCTTGGCATGGTGTGGTATACTGAATCTGTTCAGAGAGTGAATTAGGCAGCTCTCACTGAAAGGAGGAGCAACGACAAAAGAAGCGATTAAAGCCTACGCCATGGCCGGCTAGCTCAGCTAGGCGTAATCCTGACTTGAATCAACCTTCCACTTGCGACAATTAACAGTGGAGGAAATCATTGGCGCCATTGATGCTGTCCACGGGAGTCGCCCACCCCCTGCCGGGTTTGTCGCCCGACGACGAGAATCACCCCCCCTAAACCACTCCATACCTAACGCGGGTCGTACCGGCATCTCCAAGGAACATGGAGCTAGGAAGATCAGCTCGTGTCACTTGCAGCCAAGCCAGGGTAGCGACGTTCTAGGTTATCTACTTATCTGTCCCGGCGCTGGCGCCGCGCTCTCCGGCGAGCGATACGGCGCCGTCGACGTCTGACTATGTGGTCGGTGCAGTGGTGGCCTGAACTTCGATAGTTGCATTGCACGGTTGATCTGGACCTAGAAGTATGTGGGCCGGTAGATAGGTCGGTATACAGTATACTGACTGACATCTCGAACTGCATGAGACCCACGGTAAGATTTGGGCTGGCCTTTTTTTCTCCCTTCCTGCCATCAGCAGCAATGTTGAAATCTGGAACAGCCCCAAGGAATTTGGAATCACCGCAACTTGCACTACACAATCGATTACCTTCCGAGTCAAGGAGCATCACTACCCATCACTGGAAGAACATCCAAATCGGTGAATATGGTAGCAATGTAGACGTGGAATGTTGAATCGAGATGCATCTTTCTTGTCTCCAGTGAATTGCATTGCTTCTTGTGCGGTTCATGTTTGTGAGGAGATGGTTTCGGTATGCCAAGCTGAGATAAGATTGGGAAGTCGAGTTTGGACCACAAGGTTTCAGTGTGCCTTGCAAGGTTATACGACCATGGCGCCAACCCAAGGGCCTATCCCTACCTATCCCCTGAGCTGCTCCACACGGGGAAGGCAACTGATGTTTTCGCCTTCGGGGTGTTTCTACTGGAGGTGGCTTGCGGCCGGAGGCCTCTGGACTCTGGAGCATGATCTGCAGGACAACCAGGTAGTGCTGCTGGATTGGGTGCTCCAGAGCTGGAGCAAAGGAGGTATTCTTAATCAAATTATCAAATAAGATCTACAGTCATCTCACCGTGACTTCACTGGCATGTCCTAAGCACAGCGACAAGCTTGGTGCTGAAGCTGGGGCTAACTGTGCACGCAGCCACTGCCTATGCACGGCCAAGCATGGGGACGAGTACGGCGGTGCCTTGATGGCACTGTGCCGGCCCTGGAGATGTCACCGACCGACCTGGACTATGACACCCTGATGTTTCTGCAGAATGAAAGGTTCGGGTCATTCGTCATCTTGGAGGCATCCTCGTTGGCGATGACAGTTGGTCCTGGGTCTGATCTTTCAGGAGGAAGATGAATGCAAACTTGTGGTTTATAATTGCTTCTCAGTTTCCTGGATGATTATCTAACAGGTTTGTGGCAGTATTCAAGTAGACGCTAGGCGCTAGTCGGACGGTGATCTAATGCCTAATGCCACGTGTCTAGAGATGCCTAGGTTTTCTCTCTTCCCATGACACGTCCCTTCTCTACCCCTTCTCTTTTTTTCTTCTCCTCCTCCCTAGTGTTCCCCTCCACTTTTCTTGCAACCCCGCCCACTGCACAGCGCCACTCCGATTTGGAATGGATGCGCCACAGCATGTACGTGCTGCCCTGCTCACGCGCATCACCGCCACCTCCATCTCCCCCATGCCTCTAGTGACTTCCAGGCCGCACACTATGGCAAACTAATATACTACCATGGCAAAAATGATAACAGGCAGCACACTATGGCAAACCAATATACTACCACGGCAAAAATGACTAGCACTGAAGATTACAACATAAGGCAGCTCAAAGGTAGCATCTCATAAGCATATTCAATGGAAATGCAGAAGCCTTGATCTTATAACAGAGTATGTGTGTGGAACAAAATCATTATTTTCATGTCTCCAGCAACTCAGCATCAAATCAACAAAGACAACCAGTAATCAACAGCTAAATTTGAAAGGAGTAATGTACGTACAAGCATGGAGAAACCCATTGTCCATTGCATAATGCTTATTGGTTCTTCTCCTTGGTCTCTTGCTCAACCACATAAGCCTTCTTCATTTCTTCCAGGACTTCATCATTTGTGCTGCCAAGCGTACAAATCGCACGGTGAATATATATACATGGACCATGGTGTACTTATCATGGCAATCAGGCAATGACCAATACTAATCTATGAGCAAAGCATCAAGAAACCTCCACAAAAAAATGTAACAGTGGAGATTCCTCAAGAGGTCAGACAGATCAGCAGAATCCAATTCTCACTAGAAACATCGTTGATCAGAATGAATCACATATTCACATCAATAATCATCTACAGATTTTTCCCAAACACATTGGAGGCAATATCTTTCAGCACTAGATTCCTCAAGAACATTGCCAGTGCCAGTTATTGGTAGATTCAGACTTGGAATTCTAAAACCAAAAACTACACTCAGCTTGGTTTTATCAAATTCCTAACAAGTAAATAGTGATCAAATAAAAGTACAAATAAACTTGGTTCCTCCTCTCAAGCTAATATTGTAGAAAGTACCAATGTATTGGTCACAAATACTAACCATTTTGTAATTTTTAATTAAATCCTAAACTCAAACCAACCACGAGACTACAGCATACAATGACTAAACATATAGTGAAAGATGTTTTTGACGGTAATGGAAATTCTGAGTCCCCTAATATATGTCCGGAGTAAAGATGTTGACAGATTTCTTGCATACTTTTCCATGCATATTAGTTCATATATATGTTTTAACCATATTTATCTATTGAATGAACAGTGGAAAGTAGCTAATGAATTTTTGTTGTTAGTCTCCATCAATGATTTTCCTTATATATTCTTATAGCGCATTATGGAAGTCTCCAGAGATGAAAAGTGTTGTTTGTACAAAAATCAACAATGTTCTAACAAGAACAAAAACACCACTGGAATGGCTATTACAAGACTGGCATATAATGGTCACTTACAACTGATGAAGGCAATCGTTCAACTCTTTTGCTTGTTTGCGACATTGCCATACCACCGTAAAAGTTCTTCCTCTAGCACAGTCAGCATATTTTGAGCAGTAGAAATCACAGTCCTTAAGGGCCTTCTGTTTCATTTTGCTGCGCAAAGCTAAAAAGTGGAATAGAACGGGTTAAATAATAAATTAAGTAATTAACTCTTTGGTGTGAAGGAAAAGAAACATGGGTATTTTGAAGCATATCACAGATTTCCTCTTATGTTGGACCACAAGTCCACAATATACAACCTATTCTCATTTAACACTAAACAAAATAACTGATTGGAAAATATTTTCAAATACAACAGCATGCCTTCAAATTTTCTGCATGTTCGTTCTTTCGATTATTCTGAATAGAAGTCTTCAGAAGCTCCAAACATTGTAAGGAAAGTTTTTTCAGTCTATATACGTGGGGATATACCATTTTTCTCAAGAAAAATCTGCTATGATCTTGATTCCTAATGGTTCAAAAATCAAAGGATTAATGCTAAGATAATCAAATTCTTTGCAGAGAGTTCTAGTAAATGTGAATGTACTTGAGACTTGAGTGCTCCTAATATAATTTCAACGTGCTGAGCTATCTAATGATAGATACGTTGCATGAAAAAACATTGCACAAAATCTAAATTTCTGTAAAAAAAACTAGAGCGAATACCAATACCCAATCGCCTGATAAGGCGATGAGATTGCCAGTTGGGTGACATACATGAAACCACATCACTTGTCGGCCAAGCAGCAGCCACCATTCTCAACGTCCTAGCTCGACGACTCGTTTAACACAGGAACAGGATCGTGTTCCATTTTTTTGAACTTAGACGTAAACGAGTTACGCCCTGCTTTTGATAGAAAGCAAGTACATAATGGTTCCTGCTGGGATTTCAAGCTTAAAAGCAAGCCCAAAAGCAGCAATATCCACCCAAACATCCAGCATACAAGGTTCAGAAGCTCACAAAAGACATAACAAGGAAACCCATCCAGTTGAGATATCTAACACATCACCAAGGACATAATCACCCAAAAGGATCACAATTTGCTCAGTTCCAGTTTTAGCAACCAACATCAGCGGAGTGCATAATTTGTTCGGTTCCTCATACTCTACAGTCTACAGAACTAGCACGCGCTTCGCATACCCCGAAAAACCCCAAATCAACAGATTGGGAGGCCTGAACAGGCACGGATGCGGGGCTCACCTTCCTCGACCTTCTTCTTGACGTGATTCTCCCTGGCCTCCTGGAGGTACCCCATAGAGAAGCCACCAAACTCGCCGTATCAGATCGACGACGTCGGCGAGGGCGGTGGGCGAGAAGAGATCGAGCAGTCGGAGCTAAAGCCTAATGCCCATCGGAAGGGGACACCGACGCGGGCATTGACGGGGAGGTTTCTGTGTTCTCTCCTCTGGGCTCTGGTTGGTCAGCCCAATAAATTAGCAAATGGGCCATGTTGCTCCAGCCTAAAAGGACCAACTCGCTTGGCCCAACAGTGTTTCTTGCTATGAACTACTCGTATGAAATAAAAAATTGTTTTCTCTCTTCTCACTCTCTTCTCTCACATATATTTTTGCTGGTTTTATTTGTTTGTGAGTCTCACCTATTTAGTTCAGCTAGCTATTATTATTGTGCATATTTTAACAACTAATAACTAGGTATTGTTAATTTATCTATACGGACCAACTAGTCCATATAGATTGAGGTTGCTCTTACGGTTTGATGTAGAAAAATGGTAAGGGTCTGCTTGTTTGGAGTAGCTAGCTCTAGTTTTAGTAAAGTTAATAAAATGAACTTTATAATCTAATCTTATATTTTATTAATCATATAAAGGGAAAAATATACAACGATTATATGTGGGTACATATTATAACCATATAAATTAATATATATATATACACACACATGACATTACCTTTTTCAACGCATGATGTCTATCTATGTTAATTTACATAGAGAAAAAAAATTACCTAGTTATGATAATTTTAGTATGTAGCTATCACCGAAGAAAGGAACGGAGATACAATGGAAGAAGAAACCAACGGTCTAATACCGACGTCGTTGGTTTCTTATTTTTTTGATACTGTATCGATATAGTTTTTTCGTGAAGACAATGTTTCTATTGTTTTTCTTCTTTTCTTATGTGTTTATTAATTCGTTTGCTACATCGTCATATGGCAGCTCATTGAATACGTAAAAACACCAGCTAATATAGAGGATTGTGATAATGTTACAACTCGTGTGTAAGGGATAATCCCAATTCGTTCACCAACAGCGGCCAAACCAACGAGAAACAAAATCGAAATCAAGTTGGTGAGGCCAATGAGCAACGCCGTGCCGCCGAGCTCAAGATCGCCACTTTTGGCACCAACCGATCCTTGTAGATCGCCGGAGGCGGCCGCGTGCTCCCGTGGCGCACTCAATGCATTTGGTGAAAAAAAAAAGAGCAGCGTTTCTTGATGCATGGTTATCTTAGCTGGCTCCTCTCTTTAACGTTTATCCAGGTTAAAAGCAACTGCTGGTGCAATAATATCTGCTGCTAAAATGACTGCAGGTGCATGTGTTTTCTTACGGATCAAGCCATCAAGGTTACAGAGCTACGCCAGAGGTGTCGTCTGCACTCGGCATGCATGCACGCATGCATGTATCCAGCCGAATTGGATATGCATGACCTGAATCTGAATTTGAGTCGCGATTATTGTACAGGTGCACACGTCGGATTCGGCTGCAGGTTTTGAGCTACCCGACTGCAGTCTGCGCGTAGTTCCATCCTGATATGATCATGTCAAAACCAAAGACTGCTTCCACATGAAGAACTGGAGAAGAAGCTTAGCTGCAGACCTCACCTGTCCCGGTCGCCACTCGCATTCGCGTCGCTTTCTTCAGAATAAACAACTGCAGGAATCCCTACGGCCACTGCCTTTTTTTCTTCTTCAAATTATTCCGGCTCTGCCTGTGCAGTGCCCCGTGTTCGTCAGTGAACTCGACGTCACACTCACACATGATAGGTATTGGTCCCATGAATGCGCTGCGTTGCATCGCTTTTCTTCTCGCAATAATAATCAAGAGCAACCATTCCCTTAATCCGACCGGCCCATGCATCATGAGCATTTCTTTCAGCGAGCAACCATGATCGCTGAGATCACGCTTTGTTCCGTGCTAAGCTTGCCGCCAGGATTCGTTTTGTTGCCGTGTATGTCGCTTTTGGATTGGAGTTCTCTCTCATCATGTCTCTCTTGCTTGCTCGAGCTCCAACTTACAATCCACGTCTAAACCAATTTCGGATCAAACTAATTTAAGAGTTTTTTTAATTTTCTATTTTAACCTTGACTTTTATAGCGAAAAAACAAGTATAAAAGTCTTAACTCAAAATAAATTTCCATATCTCGGCTTATAATTAAAAAAACTCGTATTAATCAGGTCAATGTTTTCTTGTCTGATCTGGAATGGTTTTATTCCCATAGGAGAGTTCACCTGTCACCACCTGTCATGTTTTCATTGACCACTGTACTAGCTGCACAAGTTTTCTACAGTTTCCTGTAATCTCGGTCAACGGACGACGGACTTGGTGTGATGTGTGATAAAAACAGGAGGAAACAACGAAAATGTGTGCCACATTTGAATTTCTGAGAGGGACGAGAGGATCCAGAACAGTACTCATCACCTGTATGTATAGGTTAGTCGCTGCCACATGACTGAAGCAAACAAGGACTGAAATTCAGAAGCCCTCCGGAGTGCAAAAAACTCGTCGCCTGCTGGTGCTGGTTACCAAGAATTCAGTATCTTGATCTGTTCAAAGTTCATCTAGAATGCAATACTCCGTATCGACGTATATGCCTTTAACTTTCCTGCATCGGCCTAGGCATAAAACCTCGATAAAGATGCTCCACTTTCACTCCATTATTTTCTACACAACTTATTTTTTCTTCTGGAGTCCCCCTTGGCTTTTGAGTTTTGACACGGTTGAGTGCAGAACTGCTGGTTACTAGTGAGGACCTGCTCCAAAGTCCAGTTGCAGGTTTCTGGAACGAAAGGTACCGTACAACTTGTGCAGCGCCTCTGTCCTTCTTGCTGCCGTAGACTCCATGGCCACAGCGCCAACACGGCATCAGCCAAAATCTCCCGTCCACGTCGCGGATGATCCATCTCATCCGTCGAGATAAATAAAACGACAACGGTGAAAGCAACGGCAATGAATAAACTAAGTGGACTACTGAGTACCCCCTAGTCTAGTGACTATTGAGTTCTAACGCTCCTATTGTGTTCAGCATGTTTAGATAGATTAAAATTAATAGTCAATTAACTAATAATTAGAGCTAATTGTTAACGGGCTAATAGTTAGTTGACTAAAATTTAGTCACGCAGGTTTGGATACTTAGACTAATAGATGGCTAAAATCAATTTTACTCCTACTACAATATTTGTGCTACAGTAGTGTACAGACAAAATAATCTAAGGGCGCATATTAGCTCAAATTAGTTTGCTTTTGTGGATTAATGGACTAACCATTAGCTAGCCAATGAGCTAATAGTTAGTTCACCAATTAGTTGTATTGTTTGGATGAGCTGAAACTAATTTTTAGTTGCTAACTATTAGTTGATGGGATCCAAACATGAACTTTAAGTGACACCCAAATGAGCGAATACCACTTCAGTTTTTTTAGACCAACTAATAGTTAGTAATTAAAAATTAGTTTTAACGTAAACTAATTGTTAACTCCCTGGCTAACTAATAGTTAGCCCATTAATCTATAAAAATAAACTAAAAATGAATTATACCAAGATCATTGTAATAGGGACAAAATCTATTTTAATTACTTATTAGTCCAAAACGTACGTGAATAATCTTTAGTCAACTAACTGATTAACTAACAATTATTTATTATTTTTAGTCGGGGCATAGTACTCCCCTGCTACCATGCAGCTAAGTGCCGTGTCACTGGTCACTGATTAGTAAGATTCTAGCTGTAAAGTGGGCTCACCTCCTCTTGCTTTCTGGATGCATACACACACATATATATATTTTAACATATTTTAACAGTGTCGTATCGATCGTAATGGATTAACTTGAGGCTCAAGCTGGGCAGAGCTAGCTGCGTCGGATGGACGCCAGCTTGAATCAATCCGTGCGCAAAGCGAGAACAGCTATAGCCACATACTCTGCACTGAATATAGTAGCTTTTCGTAGGAGAATATCATATCATAGCCCCTGCATGGAAGATGACTCGGCTTTGATCTCACAGCATTTTAGCTAGCTAGCTAGCTGCAACTGCCAACCATTGATCAACCGGTGCTGCTGCTGCTGCCTCGGCTGGTCGATCTGCCACGGCGGATGCAGCATGCAGGCGGCCATCGGAAGGCAACGGGAGCAACCGGGACTCCGGGGAGCACGTCGCCGCGCCGGGATCGCGTGGTCGTGCCGTACGTGTCTTGCATACGGCGACATGCTATGAGAGTATGAGTCCCGCTTTTACACCTGTCAGATGGACCAACCGTGATTGCCGCGCCCAATCCAACTGCAGAGAGTAAACTAAAGATTTTGGGAGCAGACAAGCCATCGCCACCTGGAAATAAATTTGGATTCAAAGTTCTTCCTTTCAGGTTACGTTAAGTTTAGATTATCTAAACGTCGAGTAGAGATAATTAAGGTAATCCGATTGATTGCAGAAGAAGATGCAGAAAACAAATTCTTTTGAGATTTCTAAGTCATTCTCGTAAGGAGCCTCTGGCCCTGTATGGATCTAGGGTCTGGCCCTGTATGGATCTAGGGAAGTTAGTTTAGGTTAGATTTACCCTAACTAATCCCAAAATATTCATACATGAGGATTATAGTTGGGTTATTTCAATCTAACCCATAAAAAAAACTAGCACCTCCAAGGAGTGCTAATTGGGGCTAGTTTATGTGAGGCCCATCTAAAAAAGGATTTCTAGTCACCCCACACAGCGGGACTAGTCTGGCCACAATAAATCAAATTGAAAAGTAGTCAAATGATTGAAAAAGTAACTAATTCTAATCTCTAACTCTTGCATCCATACACCTGAAGGGCTAGAGTTATTTCAGATTTAATTTAGGATTACAATCTAACTCTAACCTCTACCACTGCTAGAGTTCCATACAAAGTCTATGTAGATTGATGTGAACTGAGATAATTCGACAACGAAAGACTAATTCAAGCAGGTCCTCGGAAAGAATCCAAAGACTAATTCAGCTGAGTATATATTTCTTGGCACCTACAGTCTGCATAGGGCAAGGCGCTCTCTGAGAGTCTGTAACTTCAGAGTTCGTTGCACTTTACTACAGTTGAAAGATACTCCTTGATAAGGAGAAGGTTTGCTTGATCCGATGGTCAATATTGCGGTGTTGTTACTCGTCTTTGGAAATTGGAACACGGTAGATTCGTAAATACTAGACGTTAGTGAAGACGTCCTCCCCAATGTACAGTACGTGTGATGCGTCGTAGGTGTTTTCCTCTGAGAGAGCAGGAGCTCGATCTACTACTGTTCAGTTGAGTAGAACAGTACGGATACATTTTCGCCTGCTCCAAAGTTTTGCTGTTTTTTTTTTCCATCAGGAACATGTCAAACCATTGTTCGTCAACGGGTCGTCCCCAAGATCGTTATGGGCTGTCTGTTGATCATTGGCATGCATGTTCCTAAGATATTTTCTGAGATAAAGATGCTACTGCTAAGAAATTATTCATAGCAAATTATACAGAAGTCAATTCCATTGTTTACTGATATATATGTCATATGTGGTTGGGTTAAGCAAAATAGAAAAACCAACCCGATGTTTCTCCCTCGAACGAAGACTTCACAGTCTGCAAGAGAGTGCAAGGCGCAGGCGCAAGCAACCAACTTGCCTCCTCCTCCTGCTGCTTCGAGCTCCTCGACGCCACAGAGTACCAATCCAGATTCCACGAGAGAGGTATAAGAGAGAGGGGGCGGTGACAAGCAGCGGACGCAACCACTACCCTCGCCACCGGTCGAACACCAGCCGGCCGTCGCAGACGGGCAGCGGCCATGGGCTTCTTCACCAAGAGCACCTCCAAGCAGACCGCCAAGCTCAAGTCCTTGATCAAGCTCGCCGCCGCGCGCCTCGCCGTAGTCCGTCGCCCTCGCCTCGGTCGCCTGTCGATTGCCCGCGGCGACGTCGCGCAGCTCCTCGCCATCGGCCACCTCGACCGCGCTCTCCTCCGTGTATGTGTGTGTCAGTGTGTGTGCATGTCATGCCATGCCTACCCAGAGCCACGTGCAGAGACCCTGCCGGCTGCCATAATCCCCTTCGTTGACAGTAGCCTGTGTTGTGTGTCTTGCAGGTGGAGCAAGTCCTCGACGAGGGCAACGTGCTGGAGGTGTTGGACCTCGTCGAGCACTACTGCAAGACCCTCATCGAGCAGGCTGAGCAGCTAGACAAGCCCCGGTATGCAGACGAAATCTTCGAACTCGTGCTCTTGGATCCTCGTTTGATCCCATGCTTCCTCGCTTTGATCGCCTAATTAGCAAGGGAAGATTTAGTTAACGAGTTTTGATCTTTGGGTGGGATATCCAGAGAGTGCAGCGAGGAGATCAAGGAGGCGGCGGCGGGGCTCATGTTCGCGTCGGCGCGGTTCGGTGAGCTGCCTGAGCTGCTGGACGCGCGCGCCATCCTGGCGGACAAGTTCGGCCGGGACTTCGCCGCGGCGGCCAAGGAGGGCGCCCACGGCGTCGTCAATTCCACGGTAGGTTAGAGTGATCCCTCCAACTAAACCCTTCTACCACCGCACATGTCGTTGGCCAACTGGAATCTAATAAAGCTGGGCTGGTTTCCTCTGCCGCTGCAGTTGGTGCAGAAGTTGTCCGGCGAACGGGCGAGCACGGAGCAGAAGCGGAGTTTGGCCAAGATGATCGCCACCGAGAACGACATCTTGCTGGAATTCCCCGGTAACCCCGGAGAGATCAATCAGGTTGGTTGCAATCTGCACAGCTTATCTGAAAGAATTCAGCTTGATGAGTTATTTCGTTGGATTATCATGGGAAGTTACGAGTCAACAGAATCATGTTGCTCTGTCACTCTGTGCAATGCAGGGCAAGCAGAATGAACAATCCAAGCACGTGAGAGCTGAACAATTCGTGAAACAGAGCGAGGCCAAGACCAAGATGGATCATTACGAGGTCAGATCATAATCTTGTGATTCTAGTAGTGCAAGTGTGCAACATGATCATTAGTTTTTTTATCTAATGTTGATAATTCAATGTCGAAACAGGTCGGAGGGAGACAGAGGTTTGTTGACGAAGAAGGGAACCCGAGACTTGCTAGGACGAGAGTGCAAGAGCAGTACGTCGACGCTAAGATGGCGGCGGAGGCGGCCTTCGAGTCTGCCTCGTTCGCCGCGATGGCCGCTCGGGCGGCAGTCGAGCTCTCGCGGTCGGAGTCTCAGGGGAAAGGATCGAGAGGCGGTGGCTATGACAAGGTGCATCGAGCACAGAATTCAGCTGCAAGCGAGAAAGAGAAAGTGGTGCCGCCCTCCTGGAAGCCCCATAAGTCTCCATCGCTGTCACCGTCGTGGAGCGACAGGAGCACGGCGACGTCGGTGACGTCGGTCGGGTCGGAGGGGGCGCAGAGGGGGAAGGGCATCGTGTTCGACCACAGCGACGAGGAAGAGGACGACGGGGCAGTGGAGGACGTCGCCTGGACTCCGCAGTTGCGGCTGCCTCCCTACAGGACGACGGTTTCCACGACGGGCGTTGGCGAGGACGGCAGCGCGTGGCACGGGGAGGGCGGCAGGATCGGCGGTGACCAGCGGCCGTTCCAGGACGGCGTGTACGGCAGCAACTTGCAACACCCGCGCCCGCCGAACAGGAGGCTCGCCTCGGAGCTCGGACGTGGCAGCGCGCCCCAAGAGCCCGTGGTGCCCCAACGCGGCCAGTACAGGGACCCGCCGTACAGGAGGGAGCCCGCGGTCCCCGCGGCCTACAGAGACAGCAACGGCGGCGCGACGCGGCAGCCACAACACCGGGACAGCGTCGGCGCCGACGCGTACGGGAGCTCGGCCTATGCCCGCCCGCCGTACGCTCGGATCGTGTCCGCGCTCGAGCGCAGCAATGGGCACATCGCGCGGCACGAGGAGGTGCGCAGGATCGGCACCGACGCGCGGGTGCTCCAGGAGAGGGTGTACGGCGGCGCACCGCTGAACCCGGAGAGGAGGGCCAACTCTGTGCGCACGACGAGATGAGGCCCGCCTCTTCCGCTTGCACAGCATTCGTCTGCTCAGCTGTGAGTGTGTGAGCCTCGGTGCAGGAGAACTGGGGCCTCTGCTTTGCCGGCAAAACGGCGGTTCGTCGCGGGATCCCTGGAGATGTCTGCCTCTGGGAAATCAAAAATTCAAATGTGTGTAACTGTACAGCCTACATACTACAGAGGCAGGGTGACAGTATAATGTAGCGACAAATTATAATAAATAATTTTAGAGGAATCAAAGTAAATTCTATAAAATTTTTGTGTTCCAAATAAAACCCAAACTGTACATTGGTGGCGCAAATGTCTGCTTGAATAGAGTGGCATGAATAGACACTACTTTGATTTTTTTTTAAAAAAAATTAAAATCTGTATGTCCGTTTAAAAAAATTGCAAAAGAACATGCGATCAACATTTCAAGTAACAATTGGATGTCTCCCTATCAGATTCTATCACATCAGCTCCAGTCGGACATGCTACTTTTGCAAATTTTTCAAACAGCCATACAGATTTGTTTTTTTTTAAAAAAATATTATTATTTTAAAAAATTCCACTACTTCACTAGTAAAACTATCCATCAGATTTCCATTTTTTTGGGCGGGCTGGACTACATGCTCTATTTGCTTTACCTCAGGCAATTCATTTCACACATTTACCTTGCTTTTTCCTCATAATACTGAGCATGTTTTGCTCATTCCCTTCCTTTAGGCATGCTCCATGTGATGTTCAACTTAACCTCCTATTTTCCATATGCAAAAAAAGATCATGAACACCGAAGTGCAGCAGCGACGCCAAAATTAGACTGCCCAAAACAGAAGCTGCATGGTCTACAAAATCTTTTGCCCATCAGTTCAGAAGCAACTCATCTTCTCCTCTGCCTCTCTTGTAGAAGAATTGAAGAAACGACGATTGATACAACTGCTAAGATAACGAACGAAGTCAACACCCCAGGAAAACAACACCGTCAAAACGCCAGCAAGAATCAACCACTTAACAATGGGGTTCATTCTCAGGAAGACCTCAAAGCAGACGAGAAAGCTTAAGACCCTCCTCCGCCTCGCTGTCTCACGAATCGCCGTCGCTCGCCGGCCCCGTCTCGCTCGCAAGTCCATCGCCACCAGCGATGTCAGTCAGCTCCTCGCCCTCGGCCACCTCGACCGCGCCATCCATCGGGTATGTACATATGGTGTTTCTTACGCAAGCAAGGAAACAAGGGATCATATTGTTCCAATGCAGGCCCGCTAATGCTAGCAGCATCTTGATTTCTCCACACAGGTTGAGCAGGTCATACAGGAGGGCAACATGTTGGAGGCGTTCGAAATGATAGAGTTGTATTGTAAGCGTCTCACCGAGAAGGCTGCACAGCTAGACAAGCCTAGGTACATTTCTGTTCTTATCACCTGACTTGATCTTGCTTACCTCGTATCCTCTTTCCTTTCTGGTTGCATGACAATTTTGTTTGTTACAATCAGTGAGTGCGTCCAGGAGATACGGGAGGCAGCTGCAGGGCTCATTTTTGCTGCTGGTTGGTGTGGCGATTTGCCAGAGTTGCCGCTCGTACGCACCATCCTCACGGAAAAGTTCGGCAACGACTTTGCCTCGACGGCCAAGGATGGCACTGGCATCGTTGATCCCATGGTAATTGGAAAATTAGATCCCATCCATTCATGTCATGGCTCATTGATCTGAAATTGTAGTTAACACGGTTGGTTTCACAGTTGGTGTGGAAGTTATCCAGCGACGCAACAAACATGGAGCTGAAGGAGAAGGTGACCAAAGAGATCGCCGCAGAGAACATCATCCTGGTGGATTTCTCCAAGCTGACAGAAGTGATCGATGACACAGCCACATACCATCAGGATCTCGATCTTGACACGCCGTGGTAGGACAACTTGAATGAAAGCTCAGAATGCTCAGATGACCGCCCTGTTTCCAACTCTGATGGATCTGGTGATAGGCTGCTGAAACCCACACAAGAAGATGAACTTCTCTGCACCAGCTGAAAATGTAACAGCTAACTGAGCAATGCCATCTGTAAATTGTAAGATTACTAAAAACAAAGTGTGTATTCCTAAAATACATGTGGAAGTTTGTGCTCCTAAAATACAAAGTAAGAAATGATGTGAAATATTCCAGTTAGTACTCATGAGCTGCCAACCTTCCACCTCTCGACCATCCAAGTTCCCTTGTCTGCAATGACACCTGTTTCTAGGTCTTGCACTCTTGCTCGACCACTGCATGAACATCATCAGATAAGGAGAGCCAGGGATCAACTGCATGAGCCAAGGAAGAGAATCAACCATCGACACGAGGGAAGATGAAGAATCAGTTCCAAGATCCGTAGTCACCAGAGAGAAGGAATAGTCGCCCACCTTCAGGCCATGCATGGAACTCGACCCACATTTGGGCTGGTGACAAATACCTCTCCATTAGTAAGTACTATACAGACAGTACGGTAAAGGTTGTTCCAAAACTAGTGGCTTTAGCATTACTCCATAGCCACAGAGACACAGTAACTTGTCATCCAACAGTAGTGACCAAAAGGCTAAAAGAAGGTCAAGGCAAGATATGGAGATGTGCTGCTAGAAGAATAACATTGTTTCTCCACATCAATGGCAACCCGCTATCATAGAGTCCTGATTATGGTAGCAAGGAAGAATGCTCCTGCAGTTACCTCGTGGCATCCATTGATTCCATTCTGACAAAAAAAACTATCTCAGGAGATCTTTCTTCAGTCCCTCACCAATTCACCATGCCTACCAAGACAAGCTTGCTAGGGTTATGGTCTAGCGGTTCCGATTTCCAAAATACTGCACTAGGTACATAAGCAATTTATTCTAGTTCCCAACACAGTTTAAGTTTAAGCCCTACACAACTTCAGCTTGTTTGGGCTTTAAAAGTTCAGGATGAGTCACTGGCTCACTGTAGCGTTTCATCAGGCAGTTCATAAGTGCGGCTATTGACCAATGCAAAATTGCAACTGCTACCATAGTCATCACTTGTAATTGCAAAGCCACAAACAGATTGTGTAGCATGTAAATGGCATGTGGAACACAAGTGTGCACAATTGTAGAATTGACTAATTTATTGAGAGAATTCAAAGGAAACACGTCATGAAAATTATACAGCAAACATAATATTATCTCACTTGTAATCGTCCGAAATTTCCACAAACCCTATAATATAAAGCACAAATCTGGAAGTAAAAGGACAATGGACAAGAGGGCACTGAACCTCTCTCTCGTCGATCACTGCAGCTTCATCTCCATGATGCTCTTGGCCTTTGGGGCGTACATAGAGTATACCACCGCCTGCCGCTTCGCCACCTCCAGCTGCTTCTTCCCGTAAGCGAACGCCGCTGCCGCCGCAGGCACGTCACCGAGGGCACGGTTCTCGCGGAAGGCATCTGCGGCGCGGCGGCGCGTGTACTCGCGGATGTTGTAGTCGGAGAACTGCCTAGCCGTGCGGAGAAGGGATCGGAAGAGGGACATCACCTCCGCTCTCGTCGGGGCCGCCGCCGCCGCCATGGATGCGCTCCGTGTACCGAAACCGAACAGACGAACCGCGTGGAGCCGTGGAGACGGCTCACCCCGTGCTTGCGGATCAACAGCAGCAATGCTGGGCTGGGCCGGCCACTGGCCTGGCGCGTGAGGCTGGCCTGCTGGGCGAGCCACCAAGCCCATTTGCCAGCGCCAAATAAAATATTTTAGGCGGCGCATTGGGGTTCTTCCACGTGTGGGGAACGATGAGCTCGGTCTCGGATCCGCAGGCGAACGGCGATCGTCAACCGCCGCTGGCGGCGGCGGCGGCAGCGGCGGCGGCGGAGATGGAAGACATCGGGGCGCAAGTCGAGGAGGTAGAAGCAGGTGAGAGTGAGACGATGGAAGGCGTCGCCTCCATCGCGTTACTGCCCTCCGGCGTCATCTCCGGCCACTTCATCCGCCTCCCGGATTCCGTCTGCTACGGCCTCCATGGCACACGTATCCTTCTTTCTTCATTTCATTCTCCTATACTTGTTAGTTACTGATCATGGAATTGCCTCCAACTGCCTCTTGATTAAATCGTCTGTGCTCGCACCTAAAACCCTTCTGCTCATCGCAAGGTGAAGAGCAAGTGATAAACGGTTTTTTTCTTGTTTGGCGAAATTTGTGTTGAAATAATGAGAAATGTATGTGTTCTGATCAAAAACGAAATTGGATCGCAAAGCTAAAATGTGTACAGAATGACTCCAATGACATTACCGGCAGCATGAGAAAGTTGCAGTCTTTTTATGCTGTCTGAAAAACGTAAGATTGATCAAGCAGATGCCCATTTTTTATACGTTGAGGAGCTGTGAGGAACCGAGGCTACATATATGCGATAAGATTTCTCAATCGTATGAGACAATGCCCTTTACAATGTCATATAAATCAAAAGAAAAAATGTGTGTAAAATTGCATAACCGGTTACAATTAGGAAAGTGGGGTTTGTTTTGTTCTTTAAGAAAAAAGTAAGATTAACTATTTAACTGCTGATGCCCTTATAGACATGTAATACAATCTTAAAGGATGCATAGTCAAATAATTGTCCGATGTAGTCTAAGGGAATTTCTGTGAGTGGAATTGTGCACCTTAGCTTACATTACCCTTCTCCTTTTCTTGTCTATCATTTAAGCGATATCATGTGAGAGGGAATGCAGCCGAGGAGAAGATTACCGCCTTATAAAGCTTTCCATAATTGATTTTAAGGTGATAAATGTCTAATTGCTCCTCCATCAAGCATACTTCTACCACTTTTTGCTCTAGATTTTCTTGAATCTGCAAGAATTAACTTGCAAATAATTAAATTAGCATACTTTTTCATACAAGTTAAAATTCTCTACGATGCTCATATGACAGAACAAGCAAGAGAAGATGGTTGTGGTAGAATGCAGGGGCCATGATGCTGCTCGGTTACAAAATATTGACCATTTGCATGGGTAAGTACTTTTTGTCATGGGTGAACTTCATTGGAAGTAATGCTAAATTTACTATTGTTAACAATTGCTGTTCTATATGAGAAATTTTCTTAGATATTGTTAATACATCTGAATTCTGTATAGAGGTACACCATGTGCCCATCTTCCCCTGCCTTGTTCTCCCAAGATTTCCAGTTCTATCATCTTTTGAGGCTCCATAAACACATAACTGCTTTGTGGTGAACATCAAAACAGCAGACATGAAATTATGCTTCAAACAAGTGCTTGTGTTAGTACTTAGTATTGCAAGAAATTGAATAATCCCAAGAAAAGGATAAATGGGTATTTGTATCAACTATCAAGTATTATCTTGTGTGTATTTTTTCTCTGTTTTCTATTAAAATTTCTCTCAAACACATCATGCTATTTTGTATTCCAGAGCTTTGACACTACTTCTTAAGTAATTAACTTCCTCACTAGTTACTAGCATGTTTTTTTCCAGCAGACAAACAGCTGTTAATGGATAATTCCATAGCCACATAATTACTTTGTGGTGAACATCAAAACAGCAGACAAGAAATTATACCTCAAACAAGCGCTTGTGTTAGTATTGCAAGAAATTGAATAATCCCAAGAAAAGGATAATTGAATCTTTATATCAACTATCAAGTACTATCTTCAGTATTTTGCATGTCTTTGTTCTCTGTTTTCTATTAAAGTTTCTCTCAAATGCATCATGCTATTTTTTCCAGAGCTTTGACATTAGTTCTTGACTAATCAACATCTCGCTAGTTACTAGAATGTTTTTTCCAGAAGCCAAAGATCTGTTAATGGATAATTGCTGTGAATTTTACTGGCATGGAGTTAATGCTGTTGGGCTGTTCATATTCCTGGACTGCTATGATGTACTAATGTAGTAACGTGTTCTTATTGACTTACCTGTAATTCGATATCGGGCATAAGTTCTGATGAGTAAAAGGAAGTTTGAAAAAGGAAAATACGGGATTGTAGTAGAGTGAATTTTAGGGTCTTTCTTGGTTGACTGCAGTGAATGATGGTAATAGTTATGCCCTGAGGGAACTGGTGACTATGTGCTCTTTGGTATAAAAAAATTAAAAAAGAGTCAGTTAATTGTTTTTATGCTGGGTGTGAATTCCTAATTCAATCTTAGTTTTCCTAAAGGAAAAATATTTTGTGCAGTTGGGAAGATGAAATCATTGGTTTAGTTGAAAAGGAACATGGGAATCGGAAGTTCTTGGTCACTTTTGAATGTGAGACACTGAAGGCTGACAAAGCTGCAGAAGAGCACATTAGCAAGTATATGCCAAATCTAAGTGGATTGGATGCAATTGGTAAGCACGAAACAGTATTATCTCTGTAAATAGTGGCAAACCTAAGCATGACCATGCCTATGTTTTTTATTGATTGGTGGAATGCTCAAGATTCAAGAGAGCTACTTGATTCTCCACGGCTAGTATTATTTCCTTGCAAAGGTGTTGGGGTGGTGGAGACATGTCGAAAATAAGCAAAGTCCAGTAAGGCAGTAAGTAGACATAGAGTGGACATTTAGCAGTCCAGTAATCTTCAAATTTTATACAAATGCCAGCACCCCATTCATAAGAGATGGATGATTTAGTTATTCCGCAGCAAGCGGCATACCATTTTATCCAGCTTCATTTGGGAGCAAGTTTCCACTGTGTGCAGGCTGACTGTTGATGCCTACTAATTCATTTTATCTTGCACTGCAGTAAACATAGGGAAAATGAGTATCTGTGGCATCAGTCTTGACGACGATGATGAACCCAAGGGGGGACAACTGAAAGCAGAGGCATCTTTGTCAGGGCGCGTTAGCAGTGGCTGACTGGCCCTTGCTCTCCTTCCTTGCGTCGCTTTTGGAGCCTGAGAAAGCAGGAACTGTGTGGTTACCATCAAACACCAACACTGCATCCAAAATTTATGTACATTTGGCCAATTGCCTCAAGACTCAGCGGCCTGTTAAGCAGATGATGTGGTGTGTGTTTAGCCATTTAGTATGTTTCGAGAGATCAAGTCTTTTTGTTGCTTAGCGTAATCCCTGTTGCTGCATCTGATACAAATTATAGAGGGGCTTGCACA
Source organism: Zizania palustris (assembly GCA_019279435.1). Classification (NCBI taxonomy): domain Eukaryota; kingdom Viridiplantae; phylum Streptophyta; class Magnoliopsida; order Poales; family Poaceae; genus Zizania; species Zizania palustris. Next base: position 50,072,043 of record JAAALK010000283.1, on the reverse strand, counting down.
CTTCATTCAATCTGGATCTGGTAAGAAGTGCAATCCTTATGTCTGCCTCTACCAGAGTACCAGCAGTACTATTTGCCATGCTTGTACGAGCATGTAGCAAAGCTTGTCTGGTTATGTGGCTTCACTTCTGTTGCGACCGTGAGCTCGTGAAGGGGGTCCGGCCTCCGGGCTCATCTGGCTCGCATGTGGCTTGCGTGAGACAAAAAAAAACAAGCGTATCTACCGAGGATTCAAGGATCTGCAATGGCAGTATCCCCACTGCAGTGACAAGCTGCACCGTTCGCCGTGCCCGCTTCCATGCAGCTGGTTCAGCGCATCTGTGTTAACACAGTGAATGCTACAGGCTACAGCTTCGATGATTTCTGATCCAACTCTTGTGCGACGATTGCAAGAATTTTAGGTCGTTTTCGTTGGCTGAAGGAAAAAAAAAGCATGTCTATCGAATCATGGTGCATTGGTGCTATAAAACTGGACACTTTGCTGTGCAAATCATTTGAGTATCCTAGATTGATCATTGCATCATTATTCAAAGTCCAAACACACACATATCGTGACACGAAAAGGGAAAAGGCGCGACATTTGGGCCTATGCCCAGTCCCCAGTATAACAAAAGGAAAAGAGTAAAGAAAGGACAAGGTGGCGGGGTAAACAAGATTTTTCAAAGCGTTGGAGCCCAGCAAGTTAGATACTGTCCGTGGGCCCCGCGAAGCAGAGCTTGCACTCCCGGCTCCCACTCCGCCCGCACGCTCGAACGAAAGGATCCCCTCGATCGGACGCCACGTGTCGCGTGTCTGTACCAACGGCCCAGATCGCTTGATCCCGTCCGCACGCCCGCGCCTCGCCGCTGGTCGGACGGGCCGCGGGCAGAAAGGCGAAGGGAATTGGAACGTTGCTCTGACACGCGGCCCCCTCCGTCCGACCCCCGGGTCCACGCCGCAGTGGGACGAGGCCAAATTTTTTCATGCCATTATATTTTTCACGGTTTTAAAATATATCATCGACGTGTCACTGACAGATGAAACCTACCACAGTCACTGACAATGACATTTTTCAAATTACAAAAAATTATAATGACACGTTTACAAAAATTCCAATTAGCGCCCGGGCCGAAACAACTAAACAAGTCGGCTGATTGTATATATCACGCAAAGTTGGATGAATTCATGAATTTCCGTAAAGCTGGAAATCCAATCCGGATAAATGCAATAGAGTATAATATACAAAAAGAAATTAAAAACATTTTTTATGTGTGAAAAATACGGAAAAAGACATATGAATTTTTGAGCTAAGTGCATGGTTTATGTGTGGACGAGTTTAATTTTGAGCAAATATTCAAAAACTGCTTTAACTTAGGCCCATATATCTCCGGAGAAAGTGCAGGGGAGAGGGGGAAGGAAATAGAACGAGAGAGAAGAAGAGGGGGAGAGAGAGAGAGAGAGAGAGAGACGAGCGGAGGAGAAGAGGAGGAGGAGGAGGAGGAGGAGGAGGAGGAGGAGGAGGAGGAGGAGGTGGTGTGGGGGTCTCGATGGCGTCGCGCGTGCTGCCGTGAGATTTCTGATTGCGTTCGTGGCCGCAGGTGAGCCGCATTGCCACCTTCCGCTTCTGTTCTTCGACCGGTGCGGTTTTGCGAATCTCGTTGGGCTGGGAGGATCGGAATGGTTGGTGACCGAGAGGCAAAGGCAGCGGCGGTGTGTTCTATTTGCGATGCGTGCGCTCGTTCTGGGATTCGGCAACGGCACGCATTGTTCGTGTTACCTTCTTAGCTGGGGGAGGAGTATTTGACCGGAGAGAGGATGAAGGAGTCGGGCATGCCTGCTTGATGTAATAAATCTGATTGCGTGAACTGCATGTCAGCATGCATATCGTTGCGGTTGCGGGTGCACTCAGAGGATTGATCCATGGGATTTCTTTAGTGGTTAGTAATATGAATACGAGGGGTGTTTCGTTCGTGATAATTTTGGAATTGCATGACGTACAGTGTAATTTTCCCCAGTTAGTCGGTGTGTTGGGGCGAATGATCCTTGATTTATCCAAGAGGATGCCTCATTTGATTGATTTTGATTGGATCTTTTAGCAATTAGCATATCTACATACTTTGATCTGTGTACAACACTAGGACTTGAGTCATCTGCTCGGAAGTAAAATGTTTTCAGTCGCAACTAAACCGTTTGGCTCGTCAACTTTATGGTGAAGAGCAAATGTATCTTATATTTGTGAGAGAAATATTGCTTAAATGTCTTAAGGTGCAGTTTTAGCACTCATGCATTTATTTTTGTGTATGTAGGTATCACATTGAAATTGTAAATTGTGCTCACTATTCTATAATAATACATTAATACCATTATGAAACAAAGTTCCAATTGCTTGCCGGATAACAGAACTGGAACTTCAGCTCTGCTAATAGTCTGCCATATTACCCTAGTCTGTAACTTTGCTTTAAGTTTGTCTGTGATTTTCTGAATTATACTTCTCTGTTGTAATATTGCTTGATCTAAATAATCCCAACTAACGGCTTAAAAACTTATAATTTTATACTTAGGGTGGATGTGAATGCCTGCAAAACAGATTTGAAGCTACTGCATGGTGGTCTATAATAAATAACTTTGCATACTTCAATTTCTTCTGGTACATCCTTATCCCTGCGTGAAATCTTGAGGTTCATGGGTACCTATCATATTTGCCATTGGCTTAGCTGATAGATTGTGGGTTCGTGATCTTATACATAAATTTGACTAGTATTTAAGGAAGAGATTGGCAGATCAAAAGGTTCAATCACATATTTTCCTACTGATTTTTAGTTTAACTCTGAATACAATGAAGAACCTAGTGATACTTATTGAAGTTTGAATATTTATGAAGCCTATTTATGTTTGAATTGATAATATCATTGTGCCTTATTATTTACCTTCACTATAATAAATATATTATAAATTTATCACTAGTAAGTACTAACCTTGTATACTGGATCCGTCTCTAGAGAAATACCAACTCATTGGTGGGACAGAAACCATCCTGGGGTGTTCATCAGTCAGCCATTTAGAGAAGACTATGTCATCTTCAGAGTTCAGGATTCCTTACCAGCAAGTAAGAGGGCATGTGCTTCCCTTACATTTTTCCCTTGTCTATATTTTTTCATTTACCCTGTTTGCATTTAGCCATTCTAGTGAAGAGCTCACCATTTCACCACTACAGTGAAGTTCAGTTGATTTTGAGTATCTTTCGAGGTAATGGATTAGTGCAATTCATTTTAAGTAATGAGTAAGGTGAAGGTTTCATTTCGTTGATCAGGATGAATGCATCCTATATGTTTTATTACAAATATTGAATGCTGTTTTAAACAGTATTTTAGCAGTAGGCCAGCAACTTCTTCTGGCATAAAGAGTGAATCTAACTGAAGCACAAAATAGATCTTCCATTTATTTGAGCAATCTTGATAATCAAAAGTTAATAATATACTGTTTCTCTATTGAACCTCTCTGAGATTGTAGTAGCATCATATAAAAATTTCGTCTCAAGACTTTATGAAATTATAGTAAACACTGTGTGCATATAATACCTCTCATGTAAAAGCTTGATTTTTCTTTAACTCAAGCTTCACAAGGTTGGTTACATCACTTCTCTCTGGTGTTAGGCTGACTCCACATTGTTCATACTTTTGATAGGTTTCATCTTCACAGCCTACTGAGAATGCAGGTCAGTTCAAGGTCTGCCGATGTGGGGAAGGAGACCCAAACTTTCAGAGTACAAACACATCTGAAACTGGTGACAGTCCACCAACTAGTTGTCCTAATTGCCAGGTTTGTGGGATCTTCTTGCGCTTAAAAGTTTTGCAATGTATTTATCTAAAGAACCTTTTGAATGTCCTATTGTAAGCTACCTGCTACTCTGCTTGATACATCACCAGTTTGCAGGTTAATTATCAGACTATCTATAAATACATAAGTCGCAGTTGCTATTTATATTTGACACTTATTCATACTTGAAACTTCAACTTTTATATTATCATATCCCATTGGCACTTTCAGTAAGAGTATGATAAAAATGGGAGTTGTTGAATGATTATTGTAAATCACATTATTATTTATAAGAGTTATGAACAGTGGAAAAGAGTATACTTGGCTGCTTTTGTGCTTTACCATTGCACGCACAGTTTTCATGACCAATTTTAAATGCTCTTCTAATGCAGGTTCTTAAGAGTGGACATTTACTGCTCTCATCTAAAGGTATGATTTGTGGTAATATGCGTAAGGTATTCATAAATTCTTCTTTTAGCGTTACTTGATGCATTGTTACATCTAAAACATATGTTTGTGGTAGAAAGCTTCTGATCAACATATTTATGGATAGTAATGTTGTCCATGCAGTGAGCCAAATACGACCAATGTAACCGCCTCTAAGCCTCTTGCACTTCAAGTACACAAGAATCAATAACACATGCTATATTGAAGTCACACAGTTAGGAATATGTCTTATGCCAATCCTTACCATATTTGATGGATATTTTTGTAACATGATAAATTATAAACTCCATTTGTTTTGCCATTGTTTAGTAGATAGAATATCAAGATATTAATGTAGTAAATTATACTATAAAATCGATAATCATTTTGGCTGGCACATTAAATTGGAGCAAAATATACTGTAACCAAACATATTTTGTGAAATGCCACAATTTTATTCGGTCCAGAATCACTTAACTGTACTAAGCCCCACGCTGAACAGAGTCAAGCCAATAAAGAGCTGTCTTAGTCTGAATAAAATTTGCAGGGTCAGCAGGGAACATCTGCTTGCAGTTTTCTTAGGTGTATCAGAATGATTCTACCTTTAGTCCCATCTTAACTATACTAAGCCCCACGCAGAACAGAGTCAAGCCAATAAAGAGCTGGCTTAGTTTGAATAAAATTTGTAGGGAACATCTATTTTCAGTTTTCTTAGGTGGATCTGAATGATTCTACCTTTAGTTCCACCTTCTGTTATGTGGCAATTTTAGAAGCTTAGTTACCCACTGCCTCTTTTTTAAAAATACATATATATGTGCGAGGTTTTTCTTGAAAGTTTATATATTTGTATCAACAGTATTCTTCATGTTTCACTAAAAGTGATAAGTTACAGGAATTGGTTGGACGACATGGAAAAAGCGCTGGTTTATTCTTACAAGGGTATCATTAGTGTTCTTCAGAAGTGATCCCGTAAGAAATCACAGTAGTTCCTTCTGCGCCGTCCTTTTTTCACGTAATACTGTACTGTAGCATATATTTACTATGTTGTGTTTCTTTGCATCAGTTCATTCACATAACTGATGCGGGTGATTTATTTTGATATTTGAGCCAGGATATTGTTTACTGTAACGAATCATGCTCAATGTATGCATATTTTTATTTTGTAAATAGAAGAAACATTATAAATTGTGAACTGCTTGGTACAGGAGTTAGTTGATTTGACCCATGTTTCTGTAAGTTTTTGTTGTATCACATCACCACTCATTGCCTTGTTGTTGCTGGAGGTAGAGTCTCTGCTGGGCTTGCTACGTTTTGTATTTTGAGGCCTCTTGATATAGATATACCCTATTTCTGGTCACTGTAAGATTATTTTGAACAGCCTGATGAGCACGGTTATAATTTTGGTCTAATCGAATTATAATTTGTGTTTATTCAGAAATAGAGCACCATGGGATAACCTACCTTTTAATGAGAATTTAAAAAGCTTGTTATTCATACTGATCAGCAATATCATTGACTATATGATAAATGACTATAACTCCAGCAGCTCTAATGAAGCTAACAGTCTGGCATTCCTTGTATGGTGAATTTGGTTCCCAACTCTTACCAGATAGAATACACATATTCTCTTTGAATCTTTCCACTTTCCTGTGATTATGTTTCAGTACATTCAACTATTTATCCTTCTGGAATTTAATAGGATTGAAAGAAGTGTGCAAATCAACCTAATAGAAACTTCATAAATAATATTAACAATATGTTTCCCATCTGCTTGCTGAGATGAGGTCAGATAATAACTAAAGTAATTGTAAACTTTCCCTAAGTAAAAGCTATGTTGAGGCAGGTTATATTATTATTATCCAAATGGAATAGTATTGCACACTTGCTCAGACACCCCTACAAATTTGCATCCTGGCTTGGTATTAGTTAGAACTTAAGCACCTACACCTGCATGTGAGTGGAATAGTTTTTTTTCCCGCTTGCTATTAGTTGGACATAGAAAGTGACAAAACAAAACCTAAGGCTACTTCTGGCTGTCAATGCAGCCATTTTGAAGAGGCTAAACATTATTACAAGAACTGTGTAGGCATAATATCTTTTGTATTCTTAAAAAAGTGTTTTTGGATTGTTGTTGAAATATCATGAGTATTGGTTGGTAATATGCAAGATTAAATATATTAGGTGTCTATAAACATGAAAACTCCCAATGTTTTGCTTTAATTTCAGAATGCACCTCCCAGAGGAAATGAACCTATTGTTACACTTGGTGGAATTGACTTGAATAACTCTGGAAGGTATGCATCGAGAAAATAAACTTTGTTGAAAGGACAAAGTTCCTCTAATATTTTCTGAGAAGCATATAATCTCGAGCTATGGTTTCAGTGTTGTTGTCAAGGAAGACAAAAAACTTTTAACGATGTTATTTCCTGATGGCCGCGATGGGCGCACTTTCACTCTGAAGGTTGGTTGTGCAGATTATGTACTGATTGTATTGCTGACAATGAGTGTCAGTGACTAATAAGTTGTTCTGTTCATGTTTAATACGCCTATCATACATATGTGGCACTGTTTGGACTTTAAGTTTAGGACTTTAATGGAATAACTTTCACAAAGCAGGCAGAAACTACAGAAGAGCTCAATGAATGGAGAAGTGCATTAGAGAATGCTCTGGCGCAGGCACCCGCTGTAGCGAATACTGCAGGGCAAAATCCAATTTTCAGCACTGACATAGCAGAGCCTGCTGAAGCTCCAGCTGAACAGCGTAAGCTATGTTCACTTTCATCAAATTGCTCACTAACTGAGATACTATATTCCAGTTAGGACGGTAAGTTCTCACCTGAATAACAAAATCTTATTGGGTCCATTGCAGCAGGGGATAAATCTGTTATTGGCAGACCTGCAGAGTTTGCTCTTGTAGATGCTGATGGTAGCCCATCTTTCCTGGAGAAGGCCTTGAAGTTCATTGAAGATTACGGTGATTGTTTTTATTTATTATAATTAATCAGCACATGATCTTGACTTGTGTTCATACTATCCTTGTGAATATTAAATAACAACCAATTAGAAATTCAATATTTGTCTAAAAATAGAATCATCATATATTTACTATTTTCTCAGTTCAGTGATGAGCAGAAACTTACTCTATTTGTAGGTGTCAAAGTAGAAGGAATCCTCCGTCAGTCTGCTGATGTTGAAGAAGTCAAACGCAGAGTTCGGGACTATGAAAAGGGTAATTTCTTTGCCCACTTCTGTCTCTGTCTCTAACAAGAGCTGGTTGAATGTTACTCTACTTGAAATAAAATGCATTTCCCCAAGGATATTTTGTCATTTGAGCCCTTAATCATTTGGATAACCTGATCATTGATTTTCTGTGCCCTGTTCACTTGATATATCTGTACCATTTAAATCTTTATTGTGATCTTATAGGAAAAAATGAGTTCTCCCCAGAAGAGGATGCACATGTTATTGGTGACTGTATCAAGGTATTTATTGGGCAAGCGTTGACTATATTGTCACAGTGTAGACTTACCATATTGTTTTCAGTAACATTTGTTGGTTCTCCTCTGCTACAGTATGTTCTGAGAGAGATGCCATCATCTCCAATTCCTGCACCATGTTGCACCGCACTGGTTGGAGCTTACCGTAAGACTGACTTGAAATTTTATTTATCTATTATTCAACAACAAACAGTCAGCACGGTCTTGCATTTGAATCTAAGAAAACTGATGATAAGGAGCTTTCCAAAAATCAGCTCAAGATATTCCCTTAACCTGAACGTGCTGACATTCTTAGAATTATAAACTGATAAAGACGTGTGATTGTACAGGAACTGACAAGAAAAGAAGGCTTGATGCTATGAATAAAGTGATTTATGAGGTCTTCCCAGAACCAAACCGAAAACTATTGCAGAGGTACCTATCTTGGGATGTTTTTGTTTGAAATTTCTGATCAGTTAATACTCTTGGTGTCATGTCTGGGATTTTAATTTGTGAAGAAAGAAAGATTCCTCATTCCACAGCATTATTTTAAATTTTATTATTAGTTAGCTTTAGATTGTACTACAATAATAGCTTCAAATTCCACCAATGGACTCCAAAACTCATCGGTTTTCTTTTAGGATTCTTAAGATGATGCAGATTGTCGGGTCGCACAAAGCTGTAAACAGGATGTCTCAATCTGCTCTGGCAGCTTGCATGGCACCACTCCTTCTCCGACCTCTTCTTCTCGGTGAATGTGAAATTGATAGTGACTTCAGTATGGCTGGGGATGGTTCATTCCAGCTGCTTCAAGCTGCAGCTGCTGCTAACCATGCTCAAGCAATTGTTATCATTATGCTCGAGGAATATGATCAGATATTTGATGTATCCTCCTTTTTCCTTGCTGTGCTCCTTTTTACAATCAAGTTCCATTTGAATTTATACTGCATCGACTATTAATGAATTCTAATTGAGCTTTTACCTGTATAGGACTTGGAAGACGGTTCCTGTTCTTCAGATGCATATACTGAATCCGAAGATGGTGATGTTGACAAGGAATATTCCACGGACAATGATGTCCTTGAAGATGGTTTATCTTATGATTCTGGTGAAGACAACATCGAAGAAGACATGGTTGATAATATTGAGAACTCTTCTGGCGGCAGTGAATGTGACAACAACATTAGGATCAGTGTCTCTGACAAGGTACTTCAACTAGCCATCATTTTGATTTCAAGCATTGCATATGAATTTTCCATTGCTGTCTTGCTGAAAGGTCCTGCAAGGAGCTTGTTTCCTTTTTATAGCCTTTTATGATCTGCCCAAGCTTTTCTTTTTTGTTAATTTCAATTTTAACTGTGAATTCATATCATCAGGCATCCTTCTTGTTTTCCTTTTAGCATACATGGATTAACTTCTTATACTATCTCCCTATCCAGTACCCCACTACCTGCTATAGTTCTTTTTAATGCTTTCGAATATATGTGTTTATTAGGTTCCCTCTGATAAAACATGGCCAAATTTAAATCAGTGTTTCAAGCTAACTTAGAATTGAAGTGCTGATTTTTTTCATACTCTCTCTATCCCACAATGTAACAAGTTTTAGAGTTTAAATTTTGCCCCAAATGTAGCAACCTAGTACTTATAAAAGGTGATTTTTATCTCTAAAGTATATATACTATCTTTGGACTTGATTACTCATTACTCTATCCAACCACTTCCAGACGACCAGAACTACATTCACTCATCCTGAGGAGGGTAGTATGGTCTTTTTGCTTATCTCCTTAATACATATGTCTAAGCCTAAAACTTGCTACATTTTGGGACAGAGGGAGTACTATATAATCCAAATTTGCTCTTGAAGCTTGCAGCTTTGTTCTTACACGAAAAAATAACTTGTTCACAGTAGGTCAATTGTCTGATATGTGAATTGAACATGACTACAGATTACTGCCTTGTAATTTTATTTAAGCCTCGAATAAATACCAAAGTGCTTCAAGTATATTGATTGCCCAGAATTACATCTTTGTATCGTGATCCATCAGCAGATTAAAAATAATAATTTGGGCACGGCATGTAATGCCAATGATCAAAATTTTCAATCTCTTATGAAGGAAGCAAGAACAGAACATGGTGCACTAAGGGACATTGGTCAAATTTCTTCTGTTCCATCAGTGGAGGATACCTGCCAAGTGGAGAGAACTAATTCATCCCATCCAAAACAAGAATTATATGAATCAAGTTCATCGTCATCAAGAGCAAAATTTATGGAGAATTCAAGCAGCTCAGGAAATAAAGGCAAAAGGACCTTATGGGGCCGTACTTCAGTAAGTGCAATTATTATTTGCGATTTTGCATACTTCTGCACATTAATGAGGGTAGGATAATCCTATAATGTGAGTACATCCTTTACAGGCAAGAAAAGACCTGTCGGCAGAGGAGATTGACTACTGCAGTGATGATGAGTAAGTAGTTATATATACTTGTTAATTGTTATGTCTATCTTGTTGAAAGAGTTCCAGGCATACCCTTAAAAGCACCACATTATTATAATTTATCTCTTTGCTATCTCTCTCTCAATTACTAACAACTTTTTTGATGATGGGCCCAACAGTGAGATTAATTGACTGTTGTTAGGGTAACGATGGGGATATAAGTAATATTTCTTACTCGTTTTGTGTTTACTTTCCCCTCACTTCTCTTCATTTCCACAATTAAATAAAGGGGATGCTTATGCTAATATGGCATTAACATTTTTTTACTATAGATTTCACATTTTTACTTCCCCAACATTTTCTTGCACTTCCTTCCACTGATACACTCCCACTTGTAGGATCAGTAGTGTATGGTGGAAATATAAGTGCTTGTGAAGTTAAAATACAAACACATTTTCCATAGTCACTGCTGGAAGTTTTTGGTTCTTCCGATGCATATTTGGGGAATTTTCTGTTTACTTCTTCAAAATCTGTACCTTTAGAATTTGCCTCTTATCTTTGATCAATATATTTAAAAATATCAAAAGATGAACACCTGGATATGTAAAATATACATTGCTGATATTTTTGGAGTTATTTGTTAAAATTGGATTTGTTACTAGGACTCTTATTGAGAAGCTTGAGAACAACAAGACAGACCTCCAATTGAAAATTACAAAGGAGGTACAACCCTTTCCCTAGGATCACATACAAGCTATGTTCCATATTCTTCAATATGAAGTGATGTTTTGTCTATTTTAGGTGAAAGAAAATTCAATCCTCCAGACAAGTCTAGAAAGGAGAAAAAAAGAATTGCATGTGCGCCGTTTAGGACTCGAAAAAGAAGTAAGAGCTTAAACTATGGAAAAACATTTTATTTTTGTTTCTATAAAGAGCAAGCACAGGTAGATTTTGTTATTGTCACTCTGTCTGCATAAGAGATCCTTGCATTTATATCAAGCACACCAAAAATCTTGTACATCTTTCAATAAAATACACATTTTCTCTGTTAAACAAGAAAATGTTTGGGCATTCAACAGGTGGAATTTTTGAGAGATCAACTGCAGAAGGAGAGGAATTTGAGAACCTCATTGGAGTCTGGGCTGATGAATTTGCGAAGAGGGCAGGTGTCCTTCCCATCAACAATTGACAGCAAGGTATTCTTTTTTTAAAAAATTCTGTTGAGTTCAAGCACAAGTGTTTTTTCACCGTTTGAAAATTTTGTTCTGTTAATAAAAGACTAAGGCTGATCTTGAGGGAGTTGCTACTGCTGAAGCTGATATTTTGAACTTGAAGCAAAAGGTTTCTGATCTTCGTGGACAACTCAACAACCAGGTCCAGCTCTCTACCTCATTATGTGACTCTTGCAACAAGCGACTCCTAAATACAGACAAGCTTGTCGAGTAAGGGTTTCTTGCCATTCTGTAGCATTTTGTAGTATTTTAGCACTGTATTTAGTTTTTTGCTCTCTAATCAGAATTAAATGGAACATACTTATGGACTCCCTTTCTCCAGAGATGAACAGAATGCTGCCTTTTCTCGAGAGAATAATTCTTCAGTTGAAGCATCATCAAATGTTGGGCACAACTCTGTATCTCACGCAGACATGGTAAGAGTGACTGTACTAGAGTCGAACACTTTTTCTGCTTTGCCTGGAAAGGCCTGTCTGGGGACTACTATTGCTTAAAGACCTAAAGTTACGTCTGCCTGGATGTGCAATAAAGACCTAAAGTATCTGAAGTACTCAGTAACAAGTGCATAAAGAAAGAATAACTATCCTGGTTACCTCACAATCTCATACATTTCATAGGTGTAAACAAGCAAAGGAAAAAATAGATTAATTACTAATTAGCAATGGATCATGCTCAATGAAGTTGACAATGAGTACACAATCAGTTCTCAGTGTTCTTTATGTTCTTCATTAGCTCAATTCTATATCATTAAGTTGGACAATGTCACATTTCAGGCAGATAATAAGCAATCAAGGAAGCAAACCACACAGCATTCATCTTCAACAGACAAGCCAGCTCTCCAGAAGCAGCAAATGAGTACTAATTATCAACATAATTCGAGTTCAGGTGGTAAAATTATAAATACACTCCTTGGTATTTTTTCAAAAAAAAATCCAAAGAAGCAGCACCCTTAGTAGTTCAAAATCTTTGAGTTTTCCCAGGTATCACATCCAATGAGCGGTTAAGCAGCATCAGCCAGAGGGCTCAAAGAATGTTGTCTTCTAAGGGCGAGAATGCGAAGGATAGCCAAGATGGACCATTTACATCGAGGTGGAACTTAGCGCAGAAACAATACTCAAATAGCCCACTGATAGGCAGGCTTCAAGGAACCAATGCCTATTCAAGTACTAAAACGGAGGTAATCTCACTGAGACGGACACCTTACTCGAAATAGATTATGTCTCATTGGTCAACATGACCCCCTCCCTCGGGCGTCTTTTTATAGATATGCTGGCATTGTTAGTGTCACTCTATTGAAATGTGGTCGTTACTGCACTAAGTTATGGTACCCGTATATGCTTGTTATTCTTTCAGGATTCTTGGGCAGCAGTACCAGCTTCATTAGCCAAGCTGACAAGCCGACTCAACTTTTTGAAAGAAAGAAGGGCGCTGCTTGCAAGTGAGATGCAAAACTTGGATTTGGCTCGCCCACCAGGGCCTACAGCTCCATCTCCGAAGAGAGACTCCACATGAGAGACCTGGGAATTTTGACATCGCGTCATTCTCAGGCGACGGAACTTTGTACTACCAAAACGTGAGCGATGCATATATGATGGAGGCTGCACAAGCTATTTCAGCTTGCTTCTGAAAGATGGGGATGGTGCATACTTTAACCTTACCAGTTACCGGAGTTGTACACAGCCTGAGGCGTCATCATGTTGGAGAAGAGGAATGCTGGTGGTGTTTACATAAATCGTTGATTGGACATACAGCCATAGTTCTAGGTAAACATAATCTGTAAATCACTCAGTTTATCTTGATTTTACCACGATGTTTCGTCTGTCCATTTTGCAGCAACGTTGATTACTTATCTGTTTTGCGCAATTGCATGTCGGAAACATTTCAACCAAAAGGCAAATGCAGTCATCTGCTGCGTCCTTAAGACTTTCTCGTAGCACGTCCTAAAATTTATATTTTATAGGAATATAGTAATGTACACGTGCGTTACGATGGACTATCAAAAGGAACCATGCATATCATCAAATGACCCAAAACCATAGCTACCATACAATGAACATAAATTTTTGTCTCGTTTTCTAGAACTGCATCTTCGTCCCGTTTAATTTGCTTCTGTGATAAAGAGAAGGCTATCAAATGTTATTGTTAAACCACATATGCTTCACGTCAAGTGCAATGAGATGTTCAACTGCATACTTGAGAAATGTCCCTTCTGACCATTCTCTCTAGTACAACTGAAAAGAATCTATATATTCTACAAGCAAATTATCCGCAATAAATTTCCTGAAAATAATTGCTCTATCATTACTTCCAAATAAAAACATGTTAAATTGTCCCTTTGAAATGCACATGCCCTCTGGAATAATTTTAAGCAGGAAAGGCAACATATGCGCTACTAAAAAAAGCAAACGAGTGGATCATACCAGGTCTTTGATGCTTTGAGTTCGATAGTATTTCAGGTTTCTAACATAATTGGACTTAGCTCTAGATCTAGCTCATGCTATAGTTTTTCTATTTTTTCGAATAATTAGTTAATAATAATTAAATCAACTCTAATCATAACATATTTCGATTCCGTCCGTCGTCACATTTGAATAGGTTCGACATGAAGCATTGCAAGCAACTTCGCCACGACGATTTTTGTGGGTACGAGAACGGATTAAATTTACGCTTTATATTAGCAGACTGACTTTTAAAAGCTCTCAATTATCTTGTTTTGGCATTATGCGTCAGTGGATTATGATAGTCTCATTTGGGATTTTTTAAAAAAATTCAAATCTGATATTCAAAAAAATACCAAAATGGATTCCCGTCGGCACTTGATCGGCCGAACGTGGTCACGTCAGTCTCGTTCGACATTTCAATAGCCGAACAAGGTCACGTCAGCACCAGGCAAATGTGAGCACTACATCAGGGAATTTGGCCACGTCAGCCTCGTTCGGCAGTTAAAGTGCCGACATTGCCACGCTCGCCCGAAGTAGTTGTTGCGGCGCGGACGTGGCTTCACGTCAGTCACGTTCAGTGATTCAACAACCGAACGAGGCTGATGTGGCCACATTTGGCCGATTAAGTGCCGACGTGAGTCCATTTTTGTAATTTTTTTAATCTAACTACCAGATTTGATTTTTTTAAAAATAATAATAATATTTTTTAAAAAAATCCTCATTTGATAGAACCGCTTTTAGACATTCCAATACAATATCCTTACGTATTACTTTGATTTTTTAAAGTAAAATATCTTTAAATTTAACTGATTTTATAAAAATATATACTAATAATTAAGAAATTAAATTAAATTAGTCGATTATTAAATATGTTTTATTACTATATTTATTTAATATTATAAATATTAATGTATGTTATTTAAAATCAGTAAAAAATGAAGAAAATTTTCTTAAAAAGTCAAATGATTTACCACGTGAAACAGAGCCGAGATAGTATTTGTTTAACTGGTTCGCATTTTTACGGCTTGCTAATATGTCATCGGTGTGTCACTGACAGATAGGAACCGTCGTAGTCAAATGACATGTAGAGAATTTCTAAAAATTATAATTACATGTGATTTTCCACATTTAGGGCATGTTTGGGACTACTCCACTCTCTTAAAATTTGCTCCACTCCACGGAATTCACTTAGAATCAGATCTAGAGTGGAGTTGTTGCTCCACTGTGGAGTATTTGCACATGTTTGGCTTGCGGAGGGAATTCAGATTCAAGAATAGTAGAATTTGGTAGGAATGTATTATTTTTCCCAGAATTTATTCATAAATCTCCAATTATATTATTTTTCATGTCCATTATGTAAAACATATTAAATTAGTACTCCCTCCATTAACTTTTAAATAACGTCGTTGACTTTTATCACAAACTTTGATCATTCATCTTATCAAAAAAATTATAAATATACAAAAATGTAAGTTATAATCGAAGTACCTTCAATATTAAAACAAATTATAACAAAATAAATGATATTTCAAATTTTTTTTAATAAGACGAATAATCAAAATTTGTGATAAAAGTCAACAATAACATTTAAAAAGTTAATATAGATAGTACTAAATAAAAAAGTAATAAATATCAACTAAAAAGTGAATCAATAAGTTTATAATAGCATTGGATGGTAAATTACCCCGAACTCCACGTTTTGTTTTAAAAACTGAATCCGCAGAGCACCTCCTGAGGTGCTCCACAAAAAACGTGGAGCGGAGTCGTGGATCTGCATTTTTCGCGGATCCAAAAACTGGGATCTGAACCTGTTTGGCTAGACGTTTATGGAGCGGAGCTATAAAACGTGGAGCAGAGCAGTCCCAAACAGGGCCTTAATAAGACGTTTTACGAAGCAAGCGCAGATTTAAGAAACTTGGGCCTCAGCAGAGGACAGGATGGACTTGGGCCTTTTTTGTTGACTCGAATCCGCCTTTCCCCATTTGTCTTCCTGTAGCAGAAACAGAACAGGGAGAGCGCTGAGACAGCAACTGCCACAAGGCGAATGCCGCCGCCGCCGCCGCAGGGAGCGATGGCCACCGGCGCCTCCATCCACGTCCTGCCCTGCTCCGCCGGTCGGCCGAAGCGGAGGAGCCAGCGTAGGGGAACCTCCTCCCTCTACGTGCGCGCGTCGGCCGACTCCAACAGTAAGCACCGCTCGAACCACTCCACCTTCCATTCCAGAGCTCGAGCTGTTCCACTCATGGCCTCGCGGCTGCGTCTACTTCGCTTCTCCTGTCGGTGGACGCAGCGGTGACGCTGCTTGACTACGGCGCGGGAAACGTGCGCAGCGTGCGCAACGCCATCCGCCACCTCGGCTTCGGCATCCGCGACGTGCGCAGCCCGGAGGACATCCTCGCCGCCGACCGCCTCGTCTTCCCGGGAGTCGGCGCCTTCGGCTCCGCCATGGACGTCCTCACTCGCACAGGCATGGCCGACGCGCTCCGCGAGTACATCCGCAGGGACCGCCCCTTCCTCGGCATCTGCCTCGGCCTCCAGCTGCTCTTCGACTCTAGCGAGGAGAATGGACCGAGTAAGCTCCTTACGCCCTCACCTCTTCGTATGCTGGATTGGTAATCTACTTAATTGCTAGTGTCCACACCAAGGATAAATGAGAGTAGCATTCTGCCATTCTTCATTGCAGTAAACGGCCTTGGTGTGATACCTGGAGTTGTCAGGCGTTTTGACTCTTCGAAGGGTCTCATTGTACCTCACATTGGCTGGAATGCTCTGCAGATCACCAAAGACACGCAGCTGCTGCAGGGAACTGATGGTCACCACGTGTACTTTGTTCACTCCTATCATGCTCTGCCTGTAAGGAACAACTCGTCATACACTCATATGGGGCAAAAGAGCAAATTCCACCAACTTATGTGTGGCATGAATACAAATATCCCTTTTCTTTAGGGCACTCATGTGATACGAGTTATTTCTTTCTTTCTTTATGCATGCTTAGTCAGATGCAAACAAAGACTGGATTTCTTCTATCTGCAACTATGGCGAGAGTTTCATATCATCCATCTCAATGGGCAATATTCAGGCAGTTCAGTTTCACCCAGAAAAGAGTGGAGGTAAACATATAGTTTGACAATGAGTGCATATGATATGATATAGACAATTGTGTATAATGCATGTTATGACGGGATAGAAACTTGTAAATTATTCAGTTGGGATAGCTTTAGTTATCTTGATCAACAAGGTCTGTGAATAGTGCATAGTATATATATAATATATATATATATATATATATATATATATATATATATATATATTTAGATTTGCTAAGCATACCCAATATTGAATTGTATTGTTTTGTGCAGCTACTGGGCTTTCTATTTTGAAAAATTTTCTCAGTCCTAACTCTTCAGGGGCAAAGGTAGCCACTATATGTATGTGTATTGTTGCTAGTTCCATTTCACTTGATCTATTTTCAGCATAAAAGTCCATACATGTATTTGCAATGCAGGTCCCATCTTGTAGGAAAGCATCAAAGCTTGCAAAGAGAGTAAGCTTTATATAGGCAAATGTCTCAGCATCAAGCGGTTTCCATTGTTGTCCTTATTGCTGCCCTAAAATTTTGCAGGTAATAGCATGTCTTGATGTTCGGTCAAATGATAGTGGGGATCTTGTGGTAACAAAAGGTGACCAATATGATGTAAGAGATCATAGCAGTAGCAAAGAGGTACCAACATTTATTCGTTGACCATAAGAGTGATTTAACTTTTTAGTTTTTACACTTAAGAATAGCTCAAAGTTAGCAATTCATGGATAATATGTGGCACTTTAGAGATTGTTCATTTCCCAAGAGTGTAGAAACATGATTTGCTCTATGGTTGGATATCTTTGCATTCCATATCTGTAGGTAAGAAACCTTGGCAAGCCAGTGGATTTAGCAAGCCAATACTACATAGATGGTTCTGATGAGGTGCTTTTCTACATACTGCTTTGTTTGTTTTCTTTATGTAAACTTATGATCTGATATTGTGAATAAAACTCTCCTTTAGGTTAGCTTCTTGAATATAACTGGTTTCCGTGACTTTCCATTGGGGGATTTGCCAATGCTAGAGGTTTGTTCAAGATCTGAAACCTAAAAAATGTTTGCATCATTTCCCTAATTCCCTTTATCTTATGATATTACATGTTGATATCCTTGGTAGGTACTACGTTGTGCATCTGAGAAAGTTTTTGTGCCACTTACAGTTGGTGGAGGTATAAGAGATTTCACAGATGCTAATGGGAGGTCAGTTACACTCCTGTTCTTTAATGCGGATTGAATTTTTTATCTGCTAAGCATTTCCTTCTTTCATTTACTTGATGAGATAGTTTTTATTGAAAATGATGTCCTGTTTCCCTTTTGTACTATAGACTGGCCTGTTTTATACATTTCTTATCAAATCTCTGGGGAATTAAGATAGCATGTTATCCTATATCTTGTTTTCCCTGCAACTCTTCTTATTTATGTTGTAATATTAACCTTTATAACCTTAACTATTCATATCCACTGCTTTTTCTGTGGTCTTATTTGTTGTTTATTAGTATTCAACACTGCAAAGAAAAAGATCAGGACAGAGTAATCATGTAGATCTTCCCTTGACAGATACTACTCTAGTTTGGAAGTAGCATCAGAATATTTCAGATCTGGTGCTGACAAGATTTCAATTGGAAGTGATGCTGTTTTTGCTGCTGAAACCTATCTGCAGACTGGTGTATGTGTTTTCTTTTCCATACATTGTAATTTGTAACATTGTTCATATGCCCCAACTCCCAACTATACAATTATTTTTGTGTACCAGGTAAAGACAGGAAAAAGCAGCTTGGAGCAAATTTCTAGAGTATATGGCAATCAGGTTTTTTATGCAACATCCTTTTACGTCTATTTGTTTATTATCTGATATAGTCATATCACTTAAATATTATGTATGGTACTTCAGCAGCTAATCTTCATGATATATGGAAGATTTCCTTGCATTAATTTTCCTGAAAATGATAATGAAGTTTCGTTCTTCCCTCCATATGCCACTAGTTTTTAGAGGTCGTATTGGATTGTCGAAACTTTGTTAATATTACTACACTAGTCATATACCCCTGCATTGCATCTGATATCTAAATTTTACGTGGGAAAATATTTTCAGGGAGTTTGTTACTAATTATGTTTTTTTGTATTGATCTCCTGTTTTTTACTTTCCTGAGAAGGATGTGGGACATGTGGAAGAGAAAATAAACGGACTCATTATGTTATTTTGGAAAAGCAGTTTTTCTCTTCTCAGTTTTTCTTAAATTGGTATGCCACATGTGTTCTAGTAGAATAGCTAGTGATCTGTCAATAGTAAGTCGAATTGGTTTCAGTTGTAAGCCCCATATAAAGGGCACACATATTCAGCAATAAAGCAGACAAGAAATATCAATCAATCTCTAGTCTTTATCCTGTTCTCTAACATAGCTCGGCAAGGGGACCAACCCACGCCAGCCTACCCCACAGCTACGAACTACCCAGTCGAGCCCCCCCTCCCCCCTACCCTAGGTGCTGACACCCTTGACACAATCACTAATTGTAATGAAGATTTTTCCTCATTATCAGGCTGTTGTTGTAAGTATTGACCCTCGAAGAGTATATGTCAAGAATCCAGAAGAAGTCCAATTTAAAACTGTAAAGGTGTCTAGTAAAGGTACAATCACCTATCCTGAATCACCTTTTCTATTTAAGCATTATAATCTTATACTTTTTTCAGGCCCATTAGGAGAAGAATATGCATGGTACCAGTGCACAGTAAGTCCTTTGTTCAGCATTTGCTGCTTTAATTTGGCATTTTCCTCATACCATGCATGCAAGGCCACAAGGGTTATGAGCTTATGATCATATGAAAAGTTTTTTGGGGTACTCAAATGCAAGGCATAGCATGGGTTCCACATCTCACGTGAAGAGTAATTAATATATTAGTATTTTTTCTAATAGCATTTGTTGCTGGCATACTCTACTTTGACATATGGTCCTTTAATAAGATCTGTTCTTTCCTCCCAGCAAATGTTGTTTCTTTCTATTCCAGGTAAATGGTGGCCGTGACAGCCGTCTTATAGGAGCATATGAACTAGCCAAAGCTGTGGAAGAATTGGGCGCTGGAGAAATACTTCTTAACTGCATTGATTGTGATGGTATGTTCACAACTGTTGAACTGTTTAATGTTAACAGCTATGCTGAACCTATAGGTTTTGATTTACACATTATTTGTAGATTTTCTGTTGCATGTACTAGAGAGAGGAACCCAGTAATATGTCTATGTTTAGCCTATTCACCAACAATCAGAACATTATAATTATGTTTTTCTTTCATTATCTTGGTTTTCCCTTTGGGATGTTTTTTTTGAGAATAACCAGCAGGAGAGGCTCCTACTGAGGTTATATATATTGCTAAAGTAAAAAATTACCAACGTACAAAAGAGGTGATAGAACGAAAAGGAAATAAAGGAACGAAACAGAGCCCACTATAGAAGACTTAGCCAAACATGCACCGACTCCCTAACCACCGGCCTGAATCGGTGGGATTGTAGCAGAAGCTCTTTCTTCAGTAGGTCCAGCCAAGCCTCACAGGATGGCTGTTGACGTCTAAAAATACCATGGTTGCGGAGCAACCAAAGTGACCAGGAGCCAACCAATATAACTTCCCGAATAAAGGGCAGCGAGCTATCCCGATGACAAGTGTTAATCAGAGTAGAGGCCGAAGTGCCAGCTGACCAGAACAAACCTATACAAGCCCAACAAGACATACTGAAACTGCATGCGAAGAAGATATGAATAGAAGTTTCACGGGCGTTATTCCGACAGAGAATGCAGATAGCCTCCTCATCGCTTGGGGCAATATGTTTGCGATGGAGGATGTCACGCGTGTTAAGACGATCGTGAATGAGAAGCCAGAAGAAGATGCGAATTTTGTTGGAGCAGCGAGAGCGCCAGAGCCATGAGAAGATTGGATCAGCTCCTGCTGTGTCAAAGGATCGCTGATAAAATCGTTGTGGTTTGAAAAGAACAGAGCCCCAAATATAGCTCCATGAGTCTAGGGCATGGTTGGAGGAGTTTAGGCCCCCCAAAGCATCCCTAAGCTGCTGCAATTCCTCTGTGGCTTCCGGAGATAGGGGAAGGAAAAAATGCGAAGAGATGTCCTGAAGATGTAGCATGCTTTCAAGCGAGACTTTCCGTGATTTGGCAAAGGATGCAAGATGTGGAAGCAAGGTCTCCAGAGGGTGGGAAAGCCAAATATCAGACCAAAAGGCGATGGTGGCGCCATTTCCAACCGAAGGCTTAGCAATGGCACGAAAGAGAGGCCAGAGCTTGTGAATCTCCCGCCACCAGAAGGATCCCCGACAACCCAGAAATTGGGGGAGCTTCCCGGAGTTATAATACGTAGTCTGAATCAATGTAACCCACAGAATGTCTTGCTTGTTGACAAATTTGTCCAGATGTTTCAATAATAAACCAGTATTCTGAATCCGAAGATTAATAATACCCAGCCCCCCAACTTTCTTTGGTTGGCACATCCTGTTCCAAGCAATGAGAGGCTGTCGTAAATTTGTTGTATTAAAACCCCTCCAAACACAGTTCCGTCGAGCTTTATCCAAAAGTGAGATAATCTTTGCCGGTAGACGGAGGACTCCCATTAAATAGGTGGGCATTGCTGTCAGAACTGAATTAACCAACTGAATTTTGCCTGCAAAGGAGAGCCAGTAGGATGTTGCTACCAGCCTGCGCTCCACCTTGGAAATCAAGGAATTGAAGTCCTGAAATCTCGGTTTCGAGATGCCCAAAGGAATGCCAAGATAGGTGAAAGGAAGAGATCCCCTCGAGCAGCCGAAAGTATTGGATAAAATTTCTGCCTCCAAATCATCTACATTTATCGGAACGAGACTGGATTTTAGAAAATTGATCTTGAGCCTCGTGGACAAGAAGAGCCTCGTGGACAAGAAGAAAGAGTGTAATATAGCTTTAAGTGCAAATAAGTTCCTTTGAGTGGCATCCAGGAAGATGATTTTATCGTCGGCATATTGGATGACGGGGAAATCCTCGAGATGATGACAACGTGGCGCAGAGATGATCCTCAAATCCCCAGCCTTATTTAAGATATATTGCAGAAGATCCACCGCGATAACAAAGAGAAGAGGCGATAAGGGGTCGCCTTGTCTAACCCCCCTTTTGCACTTGAAAATTTTTCCAACACACCCATTGAGTAGTATAGCCGAATGAGCTGAATGAAAGAGGGAAGTGACCCAATCAACCCACCTAACCGGAAAGCCCAAATGTGTGATCATGGAGATGATCGTGGAGTATTCAATAGTGTCGAAGGTTTTTTCGAAATCAAGTTTAAGAATGATAGTTGGATGCTTGCTGTGGTGACATTGGTATGAATACTCAAGAGTCCAAGCTATACAATCCTGAATAGAGCGCCCTTTAATGAAACCATATTGGTTTTGATGGATTATCCGAGACATTAATGGTTGCAATCTATTTGCCATGAGCTTGGTAATTACTTTGATTGCCGAGTTAACCAAGGAAATTGGTCTAAAGTCATTGATAAAGGTAGGACTGTCCTTTTCCGGGATCAGGATGATGAAAGAATTGTTGATTGAACCGAGATCCGTATTGCTGTGATAAAACGCTTGACAAAGTCTGAAAAAATCAAACTTGATAATGTCCCAGGCATACTTGTAAAAAAGGCCATTGAAGCCATCCGGCCCGGGGGCTCTGCTACAAGGCATTGAGAGAACCACCTTGGTCAATTCAGAAAGAGTAAAAGGGGCAGCTAACTGTTCCAAGTCCGACAATGGGGAGATAAGTTCAGAGAGGTTAAAAAGCATAACCCGGTTGGAAGAGAAGCCCATTCTATCTAGAAAAGTATCCAAGACAAACGCCTCCTTGTCCGCATGGGAGCTTATGACTTGCCCATTAGGAAGAGAGAGCGAAGAGATCATACTGTGCCGAAAACGGTCAGTCGCCGCTGCGTGAAAAAATTTCGTATTTTCGTCGCCAAATTTGGTCCAACGAACTGTATAGCGTTGCTTCCAATACAGCTGTTGCCTCTGTAGAAGGGAAATAATGTGATCTTTGAGAATCCTTCTGAAGATGGATTCCGGTCCCGTAAGTTGTCTGTGATCCTCACAGCGATCAACAAAAAGATGGATTGCTCTGCAGGCCTTCAGAAGGTGATCCAAAGAATGAAGTTGACGGTCTGGACGCCGGAGGATCTGCTTCAACTTGGCAAATTTGGAGGAGATTTCCATCGCAGGATCAGCCTGTTGTGGAATACTGTTCCAACCATTGATAATAACTTCCTTAAATCCTTGCAGGGACAACCAGTGGTTTTCAAAACGAAAAACATATGATTTGGGGACTCTGCAATCAATCCGCACAACACAAGGAACGTGATCTGATGTGAAACGATCCAGAGTTGAAAATGTTGTAACTGGGGAGACAGAAACCCAATTTGCTGATGTAAAGCATCAATCCAATTGTACCAAGAGGGGATCCCTTTGCATAATACTCCAAGTATATTGACGCCCTGAGAGTGGCACTTCTAACAGACCTTGTGCACTGATGCAGTTGTTAAACGTTTGCATGTCTGAAAAATTGGCATTGCTTTTATTTCTGTTGTGAGAATATCGGTAGAAATTAAAGTCCCCTAGAAACATCCAGTTAGAGTCGTCCTCGATCCTTAGAGAGGCGAGCCAGTTAATAAAAAGTCCACGATCCGGTTCTCTACATGGGCCATATATTGCCGAGAGAAACCAATTTTGTTCGTTGAGCAATGACGTAAAGCTAATCGAGAGTTGGAAATGGCTTGAAGCGATAACCTGTCCAGTGAATTGTGAGCTCATCCAACCGACCAAAATTCCCCCAGATGAGCCACAAGAGGGACTATATGCAAATTTATCGAAACGCCTTGGGGCCAGCCTTCTAAGTGTAGAGTGGTCAATGACTTGTAACTTAGTTTCCTGAATGCATAACATAACAAAAGATCTATCCAGTAGCAGCGATTTGAGAGCTAGACGTTTATTAGAGGAATTGAGACCTCTAACATTCCAATTCAGAATTTGCCAGGGTCTACTGCGAGCCATAAAAACAATCAGAATAACATGGTCCGACAAAACAGTCCAACAGTGAAGCTGTCAGCATGCCCAGAGAGGTAGAGATAATGTTGCACCCAAAATAAATACCAAGACTCCCCGAGCCCAGCTGGTTCTGGTTAACATTGATGAGATGACGGATGCCGTGAGGATTGAATGCATCATAAATGCATACTACAAAAGAATCCTCACTACTCAAAGAAAAACGGTGCTTAGCCAAGTTGCTGCAATAAGTGCTGGGGGGGGGGGGGGGGGGGGTTGCTACCAGAGAGTTGAAACGCATCAAGGACATTAACTACAAAAACATCCTCCCTACTGGAGGGGACTTCAAAGCTAAAAGTGAACCGACAGCCATAACCGACCGACACCAGAGACCAGCAATCAATGATTTTCTTTATCATTGTCATTGAAGGAGCTTCCTGTGAATGGGGCAATCTGAGTGTCCCCTCCAAGGTCAGCAGACAACTTGTCCTTGGACACCTGAGCTGCATCTATGTCACAGATATGAATCGCCGAGTGTTGAATTTGATCAATGGATAAAGGGCCTTTGGGATGTTTGTTTTAGTGCTTGCATTATTGGGCCATCCCAGGCATTTCTGCAAGCCATGTCAAATAAATGTCATACTCACATGCATGGTTCTTATGACATCACCTAGGTGGTTAGATGTGATCCGGTGCTGGGCGTTGGGGTCACCATGCCTGGAGCTGATATGGCGTCGCAACTCACAAGTCGTCGCCTTAGGGGCTGTGGCGACGACTTGTGGGCGAGGCGAGAGTGTGCGGGGGCAGGGGGGGCGTGGGACCGTGCGCAGGAAAATGCAGCAGCGTGCGCGGGTAACAGAGGAAAACAGGGAAAGGGAAAGAGAACGCACGGTCACCAGAGGAAACAGATTCACAGAAAAGAAGAGAGTGAGTACAGCATGCAAGCGGCGGCGGAGCTCTAGATCCGGTGGTGGCGCTGCAGATCTACCAGCAGCAGTGGCGCCCCTGGCCCGGCGAGGCGGCAGCGGAGCTCCATGCCAGTGCCAGGTGGCTGCTTTGGCGAGGTCACATTTTGGTTTGCTTCTGTTTCAGTGTTTTGGCTTTGAGTCTTTAGTCTTTTTTCCACTGGGCTTGCTTCTGTTTTGGCTGGGCAGCTAATAGCTATGCTTCCTTCTGGGCAGTAGGCATATATTAGTCTTTAGATAAAACCTAAAGTAGCTATCATTCTTGATTCTCTCCTCAGTATAGTATAATCCTTATGTGTGTATGGTGTCCTCTTGCTGCACGCCTAACTTGCCTAGGTGATTGGAAGGGGCTAGGTCACCTCACCTTACTGTCATAAGAACACTGCTCACATGTAGTGATGTAAACACAGAAGACCAGGACAAATTGTGTTTTTGTAACAATGCAGGACTAACTGTTTCAGTGTTTTGCCACGTTACCTGTTTACATATAATATGAAGTATGCACTCACATTTAATTTTGTCGTCATAAATATACCAGCAGAAAATTGCAACTGCATTACTGGCTATTAGTAGCAGTTTAACCATGTATGGTGTATGTAATTTGTTTTTTTGTTAGGGTGCTTTGTTGCATGTTGGTTTGAATTCCACATGATTCCATTACTCATCTTTTAGAGGTGTCAGTTATATAATAAAACCAAGACGAATGCATTTTGCAGGCCAGGGCTGTGGATTTGACATAGATCTGGTAAAAATGGTATCAGATGCTGTGACTATCCCTGTCATTGCAAGCAGTGGTGCTGGTGCTGTCGAACATTTTTCTGAGGTCTTTGAGAAAACAAATGCTTCTGCTGCTCTTGCTGCTGGTATTTTCCATCGTAAAGAGGTATTGTCCTGCCTTGTCCTTTTTGATTCAGGATACTGTGCCGTGACCTCCCCCTAAGCAAAATTTCATCCTTTTGCACACAAGTTTTGGACATTTTAACACTAGCTTACATGATTTCCATTAGCTTATCTGTGTTGGTTTATTCCATATGATGAATAAGGCTTGACGCTTGTTTGGTGAATTAGTAATCCTCATCCACATATTTAAAATTATTTATCTATCATGAATTTGATCTGTCCCAGTATTATGGCTTTTCTTATTGATTTAGTGCCGAGTTAGTAATACTTTTGCCCACAGTAAGAATATTTGGTCATGTTCCCTAGTCCCTGTGAAGTAAAGATTATTTAGGGTAGTTGGACGTAACAGGGCGTTTCTGTTTTATCACAGGTTCCCATTTCATCCGTGAAAGAACATCTGGTAGATGCTGGCGTGGAGGTCAGAGTGTAGGATGGAAATCCTTCGGTCTATTGGAAACAATACAGTTGTTTATTCTGTTCTGGCAATAAGTTGGCAATGCATAGGCCATGGATTGAGCATGCAATTTCGTAACAGATCGTTTGAAATCAGAACAAATCGAGGTCTCTTTTGTTTGCTACCCGTGTCATTCGCCAGAATTTTGGCCTTCCACACTGACCCTTGTCTGGTTGTAGCCTGCATATCTCTTGACGATCCTGTTCGGCTTTGAGAAAGGCAAACTCCAATCTCTGGCCGTACCATACGAAGAATCCACTTTCCAATTTCGAGAATGCCACCTGGTACTTGCATCAACGTCAGAAAAAAAATACTCGAGGTACCGAATGCCACAATAAAACATGATTAAGACGAGCAACTTGTTTGTCACCCTTATGCTGAAGTTTCTTGCTGACAATAGTAATTTGAACTAGTAAATAGAGTAAAGGAAAACTTTTGGAAGCAAATCGTTTACTAAAAGAAGATAAATTGGGTGGTTTGAGTTCTTGCTAATTGCGATGTTCCACGGAAGGTAAAGCAGGCCAGACCGGGTGACCCATGCAGGTCGCCCTCATGACCTCATCCCAAAATCCGCAGCATGCAACTCAGGTGCACGCAGCGTGGAGCTAGTCACTCACCACCAGTCCACCGTCAACCTCATGACCACGCTCACCTCGCCGAGCACAACATTCCTGGGCTCTCCGCCCGCCTCCCCCGGCGCCGGCATCCGCCAGCCCTGCAGCTTCACAATCCTTTTGAACACCCGAGTCCCCTCCGGCGACAGATCCTCACAGCCGCCCTCGCTGTCGCTGTCGCCGTCGCCGTCGCACCCGGGCGCAAGCGCGTCGAGCAGCGGCACCCGCGCCCTGCCGGTCACCGCGGTGTGGTCGGACGTGTGCGGCCCCCCCTGGCGGAACACCAGCACCTTCCCGCCGCCGAGGCCGACGGAGTCGCAGCGCTGCGCCACGAGCTCGAGGCACAGCCGCTGCCAGTCCCACCCCACGGCGCGCGTGCAGGTCATCTCCCACCCCGGGATGTCGCGCCGCCTGACGGGCAGGGCTTCAAACCCGACCCAGTCGCCGCTGATGAACACATCGAGCAGGAAGAACCGACTCCACGCCGGGCCCTCGTAGCCGCTCATTTCCGGCTTCGTGAGGGCGATCTGCAGCACCCGGCGCGGGCTCACTGGCCAACCCAGCATCTTCCCCTTCCCCTTCCCCTTCCCCTGGAGGAGTAGCTTCTGCTCGACCAGCTCCTCACTCTCGCCTGCTCCTCCTGCTGCTGCTGCTGCTTCCACTTCCAGCGCCATCGTTGCTCTCTGCGTCAATTGCATTCGGATTAGCATTTTACTTCATGTATGTTGCATGTACCAATTGAGCGATGGGAAGTTCTAAACCAAATAAATCGGATCAAACTACCGAATGCATGTCCTGCATTTTGAAAATAAAAATCAAGATATTTCATCCCTTGGTGAATAATATTTTATAATTTTTATTAGTTGATAAAAATATTTTCGTAAATTAAATAAAGTGAAATACAGTTAAATCTAATTTAAAATATTTTTATTAACAACATGCTAAAACATTTTTCATTTAGTATTAAAACATTGTTTTTTCTAAAATCTTGATACTTTATCCGTTTAACGTATAAGTCATTCTAGCATTATATAGATTTATCTGTATATTAATGAATCTCAAATAATCGATGAATTTACAGAGATTCATCGATATATAGATAAATCTAATCAATATAAGAATGATTTAAGTTCTAAAAAACGTCTTAAATAAGAAATTATTGGAAAAAAATCGACATGGTTCTCCTAATTGTCAATTTAAGATGGGAAAGGGGAAGCACTCTGATTGCTCAATCCAAATATCTGATTCGATTATACTAACTGTGATATTTTCTAAAAAACAATCCAATTTCTCCCACCTAAGCGTCTGTTCGATTAATTCCTTTGGGAAAGGGGATTGAGGGAGATTGAGAGGGATTGAAGGGGATTTATATTACAATCCCCTCAATCCATTCCAATCCCCATCCCATCGATCCCCTCCTAACCGAACAAGCCCTAAAAGAAATTCACATTTCCACTTCTGCATATTATAGAAAGCTCAATCTTTCCACTTCCTAAATGCCCATGCATAATATATTACTACTATAGTCGTAATATGAGTATCCATACAATACAAATTGCATGCATGTAAAATGCATATAAATCATGCATGCGCCATTAAACATTCTCTCACAAAAAACAGAGCCTATACCATGGACTCTTACATGAAAAATCATATCGAGAAAAAACGTTGACATGTTTTTTTTAAAAAAAAATGTGTAGCAACCAAAAAAAATGTGTAGCAACCTCAACATCATGAAGCCACAAGCAACCAGCCATGCATAAAGCATAGCACCATAGAAACAAGATCGAGATTGAGATTGAGATTGAGATGTAGCCAACAAAACAACTAGCTTAGGTGCATACCATGGCAACAAAGCACACCACCATGGCAACCACTGGCAAGTCAAGTCCAGGTTAGGACTTCGCAAATCTAAACCATAAACCCTAAATCTTAAACTCTAAACTACAACCAACTAGCAACATGACATCATATCTAAGGATAGATCTATAAAAACAAGAAGATGGTGTGTGTTTTCACTTTGTAACTACGGAGTCAAAAAAAATATTACGTCTATAACAGATCTAACTATTCTTAACTAATTGTTCAAAATTTTCAAAAAAAATAGAGATTTAATAAAAATATCAATAAAAGTAATGAGTTAGGTCTAGGACTCAATACTCAATCACCCCACCATTAGCTTCGCTCGTGTACGTACCTTCGAAATGTAGATTGGTTGTTGCAATGGATGGTAGCGGAAGCGGAGCGACCCTTCGGAGGAAGACGATAATACAATAGAGATCGAGGGTTCGTTTGTCTCGTGAGATAGGGTGGAATATATAGTAATCTCGCTTTTAAAGGTATTTTGTTAAAGGACAGTTGGAATGAGATGGATCCTGAGGTGGACTAAGATGGATCCTGAGGTGGAATATTCATTTTATATTTGAGACGAGTCCATCCTAAAAAATAAGTGGTCCCACTTGTCTCATCTCACGTGTATAGGAAAGACGGTGAGGCAAGTTTGGCCGATGGTGAGATGGGTCGAACGATGAATTTTTTTAAATTAGTATTGTTTTGAAAAAAATCAAATTTGTATGTCGGATTGAAAAAATTGCAAAAATAGTATCCGGTCGGCCGACCAAGTGCCCCGTCCATAGGCTGACTGGCGCCGGAACGTGCCGCGCCGCGCCCTAGCCCGCTCCCACTCCCTAGCCAGCGCACGCGCACGCGCCGCGCCCCAGCCACGCCCACGCCGCGCCCCCTCTCCTCCCACGCCCCCTCGCCAACCGCGAGCTCGGCGAGCGGGCGCGAGGGGTCGCGGAGGCGCGCAGGGGCCGGGAGGCGAGGGGGCACGGCGCGGCACGCCGCGTTCCGGCGCCAGTCGGCCGTCTGCCACGTGGCTCTAGTCGCCCAAGAGCCAGTCGGCACTTGGTCGGCCGATCGGATACTATTTTTGCAATTTTTTGAATCCGGCATACAAATTTATTTTTTAAAAAAAAATCTCGAAGGTGGTGGATGAGCTCAGTCGACGTTGGGCAGACTCAAGTGGCAGCGGGACAGGCGACGATAGCCGATCTTAAGCGATAGTGGGGTAGACTCGGAGGAGTGATGGATGTGCATGCATGGTTGATATATAGTCGGACGAAAATTGAGCCGACGCGTCCATCACATACTTGATAAAATGACTACACAAACAAGTCTCATCCTATGTGTACAATCAAAAAAAAATAAGGCACATCTCATTTCATCTACCAAACAAACGGAATATATAATCACCATATCCCATAAAACCCATAGTTCCATCCTCTTCTAACACTCAAACAAATGGACACTAGGCAGAGGCTAGAAGATGAGCATTATTGGTGGCTAATTCATATGGCTAGTTCTTTGGCTATTCATGAAAACATAGACACCTATATTTTTTTGAAAGTACGGGCATAAAAGTATAATAGTTATTCTACTGAGAAATCTACTACTGAAAGTGGTCGGTGTAGAATAGTTATTCCGCACACGTGGTATAAAATAGCGCAATGGGAGCGCTATTTTACACCGATCACTTTTAGAATTAGATTTTCTCAGTAGAATAGCAATTGAGTACTATTTTTTTCTCAGTAGTAGATTATTCTACACTCGCGATAGGAATATACGAGAATAACTCATCCACAGCTGTAAACAAAATGTTGTGGTAGAAATAGATATTTTTGTTGGCGTGGGACACACTACAGTGAGAAAGTGGTAATTTTTTTCCAAATACTTCAACGACTCTGGTTTGTTAGGTGCTTACAAAATTAGTAACTTAGTTGTCACCTTGCATGCGTTCTTCTTCAATCGGTAACTAATTTTGTTTGGGTATATTTTATTTCCAACTATTAGCATTTAACACCACCCTAAACAACGTAAAA
This sequence comes from Zizania palustris, assembly GCA_019279435.1. Lineage (NCBI taxonomy): Eukaryota > Viridiplantae > Streptophyta > Magnoliopsida > Poales > Poaceae > Zizania > Zizania palustris. Next base: position 50,041,295 of record JAAALK010000283.1, on the reverse strand, counting down.
ACAGAGGAGCTAAATTTCCATATTTTACTTCCTTGAAGCTCACATTGTCTCCACTGAGAGCATCTCAAGAGATTGTTATTTTTAATTTTTTAAAATATCATTTAGGGAGTCATCCTAATAAAATTTAATATCTAAATCTTCTTACTTTTCAGCAAACTTCTGATATAATATTTTTATATATATTACTCTTGTATAATTAACATGTGGAGTGTACCTGTCTAAATCTCTCTTTACCTTTTATTTGAATTTCTTGTATCATCAAATTAATGACTAGAGAGGATAGAGGAAAAATAGAGATCTCAAAAAAATAGAAATCAAATAAGAAAGTTGTTGGAGATACATTTGAATTATATTGGACGGTTATTCTATCATCTCATATATGACATTAGGTAGGGTTAATATAAGTATGGTGTAGCAAAAAATATTTTACGGCTGATTTAACTAGTATTAACTAATTATTTAAAAAAGATTAAATTTTTTTAGCAATTTAATTAGTAGCAAAAACAATATTGTCCGGCATGGAACCTGTTTTGATTTTCCATGCACTACCCTTACTAATGCATGAAACTTTAGGTTATTCACAATGGTGGGTTTCATAGATCATAGCATTGTTTCCTAGAATGTCACGTCAATTTTACAACTGAATGAAATATCATCTCTCAGTGGAGAGTTTTATTTCACTATTTCCTAGGCTAACCAGTGTAATTAAATGCAACTAGCTCTAATGAAATACCCTCTTTCTAATGAAATGATTTAGCTCTTAATGATTGTTTTATTTCGTTTCATCCGTCTTAGAAACATGTTAGCACCATGTCATGATGATGACACTACTTCCTTCTTTGTCTTTATTAATTAAATATCATGTAAGCAAAAAATCTGATTTGACATGGTAATTAATATCATGAAACACCACATGAAATCCCTATCGTAAATAGCCTATCAGTCGGTTTTCTTTTATGGACAAAGTGCAAATTACCACTTGGAGGAGCACAGCTCGGCGGCGGCGGCGGTGGCCAACACGCTGCTGGTGGTGGCCACGCCGACGCTGATCACCACGCTCACCTACCAGCCGGGCACCAACATACATCCCCAGCGACTACTGGCAGGAGTCGAAGGACCAGGACCTCGCCGGCGACCGGCGACCCCACATCATGCGCGACCTTCACCGGCCCAGCCGCCCAGGTACGCACATCCATACATGCAGCATACTGTCCATGCTTCTTCACCGCTGCTTATCGGAGACGAGATGGTTGCTAAATTGGCTAAACTTTTGAAAGCTCTTTTAAACTATTATTTTTCGAAATTCCTTTAAAAATACTCCATTCCAATCTCCAGTGCAAATAAATAATACGGTAACTGGGACGGCCTGTTGGAGAGCCCACTTCCCTGCTTGGAACCCTAGCCCAATCGGCCAATCCCCCATCGAAATGAAATGGTTCGAAAACCCACCGGGTTTGCAGACCAGTGAAGCCCAGGCGGCTACCGCTCCGTTAGCCATCACGCACTCGCTCGGTCGGAGCTTCCGTACAAAATTTCCCATTTTATCATGTCACAAAAACCGTCGTAAAAAACGGATTTTTTTCTGTAAAATGGGAACAACAAATGAAAATGTACGTGTCTTCCTTCGAAATCGCCATGTCAAATGTACTCTCGGGCCAGTAGAAACGCATAGCAGAAGACCTTATGCTGCATCTCACTATCTCCGGAAAAAACGAAAAGAAAGAAAGCCCGCAACAGCTGCACTCTTCGCTCTGGAGATCGACTGGGACAGCGATAGATAGCGTGAGGTGAGGTGAGACGCCGTGTGAAACAGTGAAGTTTTTGTCCGGGCGAGAGTTGGAGACAGCGAGAGCGTGACGACGCCCGTCTGAAACAGTGAAGCTGTGTCGGAGAAAGCAAGTCCATGTGTAGAGCGACCGAACGAGCCACTCGGCCTCCCCCGGGCAACGCCTTCTCCAATCTCCAGCCACACGAGACAAGAGCGCGCGAACGCGTGTGAGTCCGGCCAGCCGGTTCGTCTGCAATCACCTGCAGTCGGCGACTGCAGGGGGTTTCGGAAAAGTGCCGGAAGAGAGCTTCAGAGTATGATTCGGTTCCATTGGTCGCATGTCTGGATTTGATGGAACCGAAGAATATTTGTTGCCGCGAGGGCGCGGCGCAGCTGAGCAGGTCAGGTCAGCAAGCATTTCCATCAATTTGCTAACGCATTTCACCTCCCCCGGTAGGTGCTCAGGCAACGCCGGCGAGTCTGAAGCGTCCTTCCTCTCTTCTCCTTTTTGGATACAATGTGCTGCCTGCCTGCCTGCCAATGGTTTTCAAGTTTTGAACTAGTACAGATGTGAATTTTCTGATGCTGATTGCTGTGGAAATTTCTTACCTCGCGCGACATTTACACCTAGCTAGGAACCATACCGTGCAAGGCATGCAAGATTGAAAACATACCGGAGAAAAACACACAAATAGAGGAGACATTTATTTTAGTTTTGCATGGTCAGTTCGACCTAGCAAGCGTCGAGTAGACTGCCGCTGGAAGTAGTAGGAAAAACTAAAAAAAGTATCAGGTGTTTTTTTTTCTCAGCGTGTGTGTATTATTCTATCTTTTCATCTGGAAGAGTTGCCTCGTGATTCTTTGGGTTTTCTTCCTCGCTCGTTGCATCTCTCCTGCATCTGCATCATTGTGTTCATCAAGCGTTTTCAAATCAACTATCACATGAATTGCTTTGGTTTGTATCATCTTATCTTTCACTAACCGGTCTGATTACGGAGGTTTTGCGATTTCACCCCTGGTCTGCATCTACATAACATCAGCGCATATATCCTCGATGCATATGAGTATGGTTTAAATTTATTTCTACAAATTTGATTTTCAGTTAGCATTGCACCGGACACATATTTAATTACAAACTCAAGAGCATATATGGGTTTACTTCTTGATTAATAAAAAGGGGAAATTTTAATATATATATATATACTGTTTATTTTTATAAAACTAACTATCACAATAAAAAAAAGTAATAGATCATACTGATCTAACGACGAAATTAAAAGATGTCAATGTCTTACCTCTTAAGAGGTAATAGATCATCTTATTTTTAAGGGTCTATTTAAGGTAGACTTATTATCTTATATGAAGGTAATAGTTAAAATTAATCTAGACTGTTGATTAATTATGTTTAAAATAAATAATTCAAAAAGAAAATTGGCTAATCAATTTGATTATGGGAAGTAATCTGCATGCTTGTTGTCCACGCACATATTAAAAAAATATAATATGATTTATTATCTCTAAGAATTAATAGGTCACCGATATTAAATTTGAGCCATTTAATTGTATAGATTGGACAACCCACAAAATTAAGAGACACCGTAAAAATGTTCTTTTTAACCAATGATAAAATCAATTCTATTTTTTATCTATTAGCACTAAACCATAAACCCTAAAAGTATACTATAAAGGGGCTAAAAAATAAAATTGTGTTTACTCTAGTAGCATCCCACTAAACCATGGCTACTCCTACTTTTACTTCGTCTCCTACAATCCTATTATTTATGTTTCTTCTGCTGCTTATTTTCTTCGCTCAAGATTTTTTCACTAAACGGCTGAACCCGAAATTTTTTGAAATAATATTTTTAAGAAAATTTTCAATTTTAGATAGTGGAGTCAAAAAATTACAAAAATAGATACCTATCGGTCGAACCAAGCTAATCGGTCGATCTATGCTGACGTGGTAGTCAATGATCAACCACAACGGCTAGCTTGATCGAATCAGACCCATCAGTATGATTCGGTTAACCATCGGCTAGCTCAATTGAACCATGTCACATGGCCTTGTTCGATTGATTAGTGGTTGTCACATTAGAATGGTTCGGTCGATTCATATTGATGTGGTCTGGTTCAACTGACCTAGCCGTTAAGGTCGTCCAATGGTTATCACGTCAGTATGGTTCGGCTGATGATCAGGGTTTAGAGTTTATGGTATCAGCTGAACTATACTGATGTGGTCTGATTCGGCCAATGAAATTTTATAATTTTTTAAACCATCTATCTAGAATTGATTTTTAAAAAAAATCGTTGAACTAACCCTCGGTTCTCAGATCGTTGCCACCCTCGCGTGTACCTCATCGAGATCACTGGCTCGCTGATCCCTGCAGACTGCACAGTAGGTAGCACATTGCGTCCATTGAATTTGATTAAATGTAAACGAATTGATTCGGTCTGAAAAAGTTGTGAGCCTGAACCCAAGGCCCTGTGGGGGAGGCACACGGACCACACCGGCTACAGAAAAAGAAAGCTGCTCCCTCTGTAATGGCGTCTGAAAGAAAGAAAGAAAAAACCCAGCTTGATGTGCCTCCTGCAAAAGCGGACTACTCAAGCAAGTAGCCAACACGGTCTTGCTCTTGCGTGGAAATATATGGTGTCCATTTTGCACTTTAATCAAGTGGCTGTCCTTACTTGCCTGGTCTTTGTTCTACTGCTCTTACCCTGTCACAGAATGCTAACTTTGTTTTTTGTATTCACTCTGGAATTAAAACTTGTTGCGGTTTCACTCGATGTTCAAGCCACGGCATTAGCTTAGTACTGAGACCGCGGAGGAGCCTTGTGGCAGCCGGCAATATCTTATTATCTCTGTACTTTTCCGGTAAATTAAATCATCGATTTGGACGTGAGAAAGAATGGCGAATGCGCCAAGACGCATTCCCCCAGAAAAAGCTGCCCCTTTTACGGCCTGTGAAGACGGAAGAGAGTCTGAGAGTGAGAGGTGCAACGGGCAACGGCACGTACGTACGTACCGGCCGGCCGGCGAGCGTCGTTGCGCCCGGTAGCACCTGCCCCGGTTGAGGCCGCGCGCGCGCCTTTGGACTGGAAGCTGGGAATAAAACAGAACGGCGCATGGGGAGACGAGGCGTCCGCGCCGCGGTGTGACGGCGAGATCGAGCCACGCACGCGAGACTGGGGAGATTAGCGTGTACGACGAGAGGGCTATACGTGTGCTGGCTAACCGTTCCGGCGTGACGTCCGAGCACGGGGCCTATCTGCTTTTATCGCGGCGGCCGCCGGACGGACTGGACGGTTGGTTCAGGCGGCGGGCCGGAAAGCAACCCGGCCTGTTGCTGCCGGATTCCTGGCACCGCTAGTGCTGTGCGCGCGCGCCTCTGGCCTCCCACCGACGCCGCGACGCGTGCATGCACCATTGCGTCTCGGCCCCGCTGCTGACTGCTCGCATGATTCGTTTGGATCGCGCGTCGTCTGAGCTCGTTCGTTTTCCCGGTCGACGAGACGTAGTCCATCCAGTGCCCAGCGGGGCAGCGCAGCTGGATGATAATTTGTTCGTTTTTGCCGTGATTGCTTGAAATTACCACTGGTTTTTTTTACTTCCTTGCGATTTCATTATGTCGAGATTTTTTTTAGTCTTTCTAACTTTTTAGCTGTGTACGGTGCATTGCTTGATTGACCGGATGAAATGACCCACGGCATGTGCCGTCGCTAGCCGGACGCCGGTTCAATAACTTGGGCGAATTCTCGTCCTCCAGTTGCTGCCCTGACACAAAGGGGCAAGTGCACGCTCGTCGGCTCGTGCTAGTCTGCTATCTACTTGGAGGGAGTCTCGGAGACTCGTTCAAGTCATGGAGATAAGCCGCCTCATCGACGGCATCCAGCCAGGGAACACGTCTACATGCACAGAGCAAAAATCAAATCAAAAATCCAGAGGATAATGTTGGGCATGGCCCCATCCAAATATACAATGCGATGTCGATGCAGGGTATGACCAGGATTAGCGTCGGATACGCTTGAAGATCGCAAAGCACGGAGCAATTCATCGGGGAGTCAAATGCGTAGCACATACATCAGGGAGGGATGTAGTACACGCATCAAAGCCCCACATACGTTTTATTTTGTTCCTCCTGTAAGAGAGGATGCGTGCTTGAGAAATAAACAATGAAAATAACGACTCTTCCAGCTAGCAGTATGAAATCTAATGGACGGAAGAAAAAAAAAACTTATATGAGAAGTCGTCATAGCTTTCACAATTCCATTTCGTTTCTGCATCAAAATGAACTTTCGCGATCTTGGAAAAGATGCCGGCAAGATTTCAACGTGGCATTTGATCCACCGTGCTCAGTTGGGTTACCGCGACCAACTTGGTTGCATGCAGCCTCGCGTCAATGGATTAGATCAACTTCAACAGGATTACCCGTCTCTTAACCCAAATTAGAGGAAAATCAAGTGGAACCCACCATTATCGGTACTGGGCCGAAGCCCCATTCCCAACAGTATCTTGCTTCCGCCTCCCCATTCGACTGGCGGCGCTAGCGGTGGTTGCTTCCCGCGCGAACGGAAGAAGGCAGGGGCAGAAGAAGGGATGCACATGGGCAGAAGAAGATTCCCGACCTGATCTCGACGCCCCGAGTGAAGAGACGAGTAAGATTGTTGGTGAGCGGAGAGGATGGGGGAGAGAGAAGCTCGTAGAAAAGGGAGACCGCGGGGGATGCGGTTTTTAGGGGAGACGATGAGAGATCTACCGAAGGAGAGAATAATAGTAATTCTTCTATAATTTGGGATATAGGGTTGGATGGAGATCTAGTGAACTTGGTCTTAGTCATTAGTTAGACATTAATTAATTACTCCCCTTCTTCTTGGCCACATCCTCTCCATCCATCAAAATCTCTAGAGAAATCTCATAGTTGAGTACTTTGCGATCAGTAATCAGGAGAGAATAAAAAATGATAAGCGCGTAAAAGATGTACTTTCATCGATCTATCTCGTAATATTATGAATCACGACTATATTTGATAGTACCAAAAAATTGTAACCATCAAAATAAACCAGGAAAAATGGTAATAAGTTGTTTTGGTTAGGGGTGGGTATAAAAAACCAAAACCGAACCGCAAAAAACCGAGACCAAGTAATTCGGGTCATATTTCGGGTATAAGATACAGAAAACCCAATTTTATTCGGATATTTCATGTATAATTTCCAGAAAACCGAATTGCTCTAAATAAAGTAAACAAGTCCGGCAAGTTTACTTAATACTTGAGTACTTCAGATCATGATATTAATTTTTTTCTTAAAAAAGACCGAAATTAACTTTCGCCCCGACCCCTAGTTTTCTTCCATGGGCTAACCGGGAATTTTTTTAAAATATTTTTTTTAAAAAAATTAAATCTGTATGCCAATTTCAAAAATTTACGAAACTAATAGGCAATCGGCACTTGAAGTGCCGACTGGATGCCACGTCAGCTTCAGTCGGCACTTCCGCATGTTAGTTTTGCAATTTTTTGAACTTAACATACATATTTGATTTTTTTAAAAAAAATTATTTAAAAAAAATCGGCTAACCGGCCTGGAACCCATTTTTTTAACCTTTAACTTGAGGAGCATGCATGCAGTAGTAGGTTGTCATCCCTATCCGATCCATCTCATCCATACATCGGCAACACGGACGAACACGAGCTGGAACTCGGTCAAACGTTGACACTGATCTCCGTGTTTTATTTTTTTAGATGAAATGTTGAGCTGCTCAGCATTCAGCACACACCATTTTGTTGTTGGATTATCACGAGGCTGGATAACATCTACACAGCTGCAAAGCTGAAGTCAAACCTGCACCGACGACGACGACCCAGGATGCATATATGGCGGTCTGATTATCTGCAATGATAATGGCAGCCACAAAGGAGTACGGAGTACTACATAATCAAACACACTAATGACCTGTCTGGTGGATACTTGCTTATGTTATATGATAAGCATGTGAATTCTATTTATAAAGGGAAAATTACTCGCATGTCATTATAATTTTTAGAAATTGTCTATATGTCACTGTCAGTGACTGTGGCGGCCCCCATCTATCAGTGACACGCCGATGGCATATTGGCAAACTGTGAAAATTGTAATGGCACGGAAAAAATTAACCCTTTTATAAATTACAAGGTGCAGTGTGTAAATTGTTAAAATAATTTAAAATATACGGGGGAAAATTCGATGGGTCATTACTTTCGTAAGTTTTAATTTACTGTACGTGATCATCTACACAAAAAAAGGCAGGAAATATTTGCTGCCCCATCTCTTCATTGTATTGCCACTAAAGTTCCGTCTCGTAGCTAGTTAGTCCAACCAATTCCCAGTTCACCTCTGATATGATAAGACATCTGTAAATATTACATCTCTTCTCTATAGCCAACTATAATTTATTAGATGGATTCTTTTCTTAGTGTGCATCATTTTCTTTAAAGAATAGACTGCTAGCCTGATAGCTATGATTTACTTGTGCTTGTAAGGCTCCGGTAGATTATAACAATCCAATTTTTTTCATAAGCTGAAATAAATATGATAATTTATTTTGCCAAATTATTTATTATAATCTAAAGTACAAATTATAACAATCTAGTAAGTTGATGGAACCCAACTTTTTTTATAAGCTAGATATTTATAATGCAAAACAGAAACAAACAACCTCTAATAAATCATGATGGGATCAACAAGAAAGTATTCGCCACTCCGAAAATCAAGTGTATCATGTTGCGAATTCTGATTAGTAACAGTATCGTCAACGTCACGTTCGATTAAATTAAAAAAAACTCCATTACAAAAGAACGGGCATTGAGAGTTAGCGTCATCAATCGTCGTTGAATCCATCAAGCCCAACCTGGTGCAAGCAAGAGCATAGATCATATCAAAGCGGGAGCAAACTATATACTTCGTGGCTCTTAGCTAGCTTTACTTACCTTCTTTCTTTTTCTCTTTTCTTTTTTCTTCTTTCTGTTGCGCATTCAAACATTTTATTAATGAATTTGATGGATCTCCTGCGGTTTTCTAAAAAAGTTTGGCTGGTAAATTTCCTAAGACGTTAACCATCTCCACAAGCACCTCAAAGGCCAGGAAGTATGAACCCAACGCCAAAACTAACACTGGTCAGTATGGAACCAAACCGCGGTTAACTGCAGCCCTTTAAATGCGCACCCGACCGTTCGCCCTCTCCAAAATCCGCTCGCGTCGTCGTCCACACCGCCACTTCGCGCGTTGCTCTCTTCCGCGTCTGACTCGTATGTGCCATCTCTCTTCCATTTCGCTGTGATTTGCAGCAGCATTTGGATGCTCAAACCTCGAAGCATTAATGGCGGAATCGGTCCGCGGTGCTGTCGTTCTTGGGTTGCTAACGTGATTCCCCCCGCTCTCTCTCTCTCTCTTTTCTAGGCAAAAGCTCGAAGGTTTCACGCGGCTGCGGCCATGGCGAGCGCGCAGAACGGCCTGACGAGGATCGAGACGCACGGGGGGAAGAAGAAGCACGAGAACGGGGTGTGCCACGACGACAGCTCGGCGCCGGTGAGGGCGCAGACCATCGACGAGCTGCACTCGCTGCAGCGGAAGAGGTCGGCCCCCACCACGCCCATCAAGGACGGCGCCGCCTCCCCCTTCGCCGCCGCGCTCTCCGAGGAGGAGCGCCAGAGGCAGCAACTCCAGTCCATCAGGTGACGACGCGTCGCTCTATAGTCTTTTGTTGCTCTAAAGCTAACCCGTTCGCAAGAACTGATTTGATATATTTCTTCCCTGAAACAAACAATGGCACATGAAAAGGTAAAAAAAAACTGACGTTTTTACTGGTTTTTTTCCGCTCCCGTGTAAGAAAAACGAAGGATGAACCATGGTAGTTCTGCTATTGACGGCCACGTGGACATTTGGACGACGGGAGATATCACTGCATAGCCCCACCCGTATCCAGCAACCTCATCTTTTTTAAGAGTCTAAAGAGTAAATGAAATGAATAAATATATGCCAAAAAAATTAAAACAGTAAAGCTGTGAGCTGAAATCCTCACAAAAAAAGTAGGGAAAAGGTGGTGCCGGATTACAATCCCAAGTAGTTTCATAACGGAATGAACCATACCATTACCACGAGAAATCCGAACCGTGCCTTTCACGGGACCTCTCCCGTGCACCGCACCGCATACAAAATATCATCCACCTGCTTGCTCGCACCGCACAAGTTCCATTCCCCTCTTGCCTGTATCACACCGAACCCACAATACGATTTCCCCCTGCACGTTGGAGGCAACTTGCCGTGACAGAATTCGATCGGTTTGTGAGTGGTCAACAGAGATGGATCAATGCTGCCGTGTCAATTGGCAGGAGAGCGTTGTGGGTCGACGACGATGATATGATGCCGATGTTTATTAATACTAAAGTTAGGGTTGTGCATCAAATTTAATTGTACTTTGAAACAAACTTTTATCTAGCAACACGCAAAATTACGAGAGAGAATAGTACTACTAGTACGCTAGTAGGTGGTAGTTGAAAGCAAGCAAGCAAGCTCTGTTATTTTATTTTATTTTATATTGTTGACCTGCTGATTAACGGAAGGAACGGTCTCTGTCACGATGGCGTTGGATGCAGCGCGTCGTTGGCGTCGCTGACGCGTGAGACGGGGCCGAAGGTCGTCAGAGGTGATCCGGCGAGGAAGGGAGAGGCCGCGGCGAAGGGCGCGCCGTCGCCGCACGCGCAACACCACCACCACCACCACCACCTTGTCACCCCCACCATCAGCGTCAGCGACAGCTCGCTCAAGTTCACCCATGTGCTCTACAACCTCTCCCCTGCCGGTACGCGACGCCATGCAACACAGACGACGACGACGACGCATGCAACTACTTTGTTCTTGTTCAGAGCTTTAACTCAGACGTGCGTGATTGGCTGGGTGCAGAGCTGTACGAGCAGGCGATCAAGTACGAGAAGGGCTCGTTCATCACGTCCTCCGGCGCGCTGGCGACGCTGTCCGGCGCCAAGACCGGCCGGTCGCCGAGGGACAAGCGCGTCGTCAAGGATGAGGCCGCCGCGCAGGAGCTTTGGTGGGGCAAGTGAGTCCACTCGCCCCTGCCAACCTCTGCATTGCCATCCCGTGTGCCTCTGCTCGCCGGTTTGCATGCAGCTGACTGATCCAACGAACACTCTGTTTTCTACAGGGGTTCGCCGAACATCGAGATGGACGAACACACTTTCCTCACCAACAGGGAGAGAGCCGTCGACTACCTTAACTCCCTTGACAAGGTGCATGACAACAAACCACTCTCTGAGATTCAGTGACCGTACGTGTCAGCCATTTTTACACCAGCAGTAAACCAGTAATACTAACTAGGTTTGATTCTGTAGGTGTTCGTCAACGACCAGTTCCTGAACTGGGACACGGAGAACCGGATCAAAGTCCGCATCATCTCCGCCAGGGCGTACCACTCTCTCTTCATGCACAACATGTAAGCGAAGCCGTACATCAGTAACTCAGCACAGTCTTTGCAGTATACAACGCCGTACAAGTGTGGTGGTAACCGGAATTGGGGGAGTGGCAGGTGCATCCGGCCGACGGAGGAGGAGCTGGAGAGCTTCGGGACGCCGGACTTCACCATATACAACGCCGGGCAGTTCCCCTGCAACCGGTACACGCACTACATGACGTCGTCGACGAGCGTAGACATCAACCTCGCTAGGAGGGAGATGGTGATCCTCGGGACGCAGTACGCCGGGGAGATGAAGAAGGGGCTCTTCGGCGTCATGCACTACCTCATGCCACGGAGGGGTATCCTCTCCCTGCACTCGGGCTGCAACATGGGCAAGCAGGGCGACGTCGCCCTCTTCTTTGGACTGTCAGGTTAGATGGTTCTCCAATCTCCCCAACTTTAATATGTTTGAGATTTTGCTGTTGTGTGAATCACTGAGCTGAAACATGTCAGTTTCACTGACGATTGTGTCTTCTTCGCTGATTTTATTGTTTTTTTTACGGTAGGTACCGGAAAGACCACACTGTCAACTGATCACAACAGGCTGCTGATCGGCGACGATGAGCACTGCTGGAGTGACAGTGGTGTGTCCAACATCGAGGGTGGCTGCTATGCCAAGTGCATAGACCTGTCACGTGAGAAAGAACCTGATATTTGGAACGCCATCAAGTTCGGGACCGGTAGCTGCCTCAGCTTCAGTTCTTCAGTTTCGCCTATCGTTTTAGTCTCGTCTGCTTGCGTCTGATCGGAATGTTCGCCGGTCTTTTGCAGTGTTGGAGAATGTTGTCTTCGATGAGCACACCCGTGAAGTTGATTACACCGACAAATCTGTCACCGGTAAGCCACTTCAGTCACAGAAAGCTGTAGCAATTTTTTTGGGGGGGAAACGTCTCAAATTCTGAACTTTTCTGCAGAAAACACCCGGGCTGCTTATCCGATCGAGTACATCCCTAACGCCAAGATACCCTGCGTCGGGCCGCACCCAACGAACGTCATTCTCCTGGCATGCGACGCGTTCGGCGTCCTCCCACCCGTCAGCAAGCTGAACCTTGCACAGACCATGTACCACTTCATCAGTGGCTACACTGCTCTGGTAAACAAAAAAATAAAAATTCAGAAGCAAAATCACCTGTCTCCCCTGCCTGCCACCACCTTGATCAGCAAGGGAAATCAGCCTGAATCTCTCGTTCTTGTGCTGCCGTTTCAACAGGTTGCCGGCACGGAGGATGGCATCAAGGAGCCGCAGGCCACGTTCTCTGCTTGCTTCGGCGCAGCGTTCATCATGCTCCACCCGACCAAGTACGCCGCCATGCTCGCCGAGAAGATGCAGAAGTATGGCGCCACAGGGTGGCTCGTCAACACCGGTTGGTCCGGTGGAAGGTACGCACCGTTGCAGATTTACAAATTACAATGGGATTTTTTATGCATGAACTGACTCTGGATTTCAGGTACGGAGTTGGCAAGCGGATCAAGCTGCCGTACACGAGGAAGATCATCGACGCCATCCACTCCGGTGAGCTCCTCACTGCCAACTACAAGAAGACGGAGGTGTTTGGCCTGGAGATCCCCACTGAAATCGACGGCGTCCCGTCTGAAATCCTCGACCCGATTAACACCGTAAGCTCCATAGAATCACGCAGCAATTCATGGTTGCAACTCGCAATGCTACATAAAGATTTTTTTTTTTTTTACGGTCTGGAGGAGATACCGAGACTAACTATTGTTCGTCGGAAATGTGGCGCAGTGGACGGACAAGGGCGCGTACAAGGAAACGCTCCTGAAGCTGGCTGGCCTGTTCAAGAAGAACTTCGAGGTGTTCGCCAACTACAAGATCGGGGGAGACGGCAGCCTCACCGAAGAGATCCTCGCAGCTGGACCAAACTTTTGAGTTGCTGAAAAAAAATGCAGATTCAGAACGCGATGCATTGAGTAAGATGATAGCAATAAAGAGGTGGTCCGTGCGTGTTCGCGATGATGATGACGAAAAATGTTGGATCGATGTGCAGCTGCTTGTAGAAGTTTGCTTCTTGTACGTTTCGTGCGTGTATGTTAGGTTCTTTCACTCTGTCCAGCTTGGTGGTGCACTGATCTGCATGTACTTTCTAGATTCGAATTCGGAAGCATCTATGATTTTGGTCATATGGCCAGTCTCTCTCTCTGTACGACTACCACACCATCAATCACCTTTGAAGGTGCAGAACTGATTAACTGAACGGCATATCAATTTCCTTTTTCACGGCGACGGTATGGATAAGCATAATACATGCTCTAGAGCTACAAGTCAGCGATAGTGCTGACTAAACGACTGGTAACCTTCAACGTAGCGCCGGAGCGTGCACGAATGGCAAACTACTAATGGCTCCTTCCTGACATTTTTCTTTGGATCTGAAATTGTTCAGGCATAAAAGAGTGATGCTTGCATTATTTGCACCCGAAATTGTTTTTTTTCCTCAGTGTGGATCGAGTTTAAACTTGAATTTTGGCAGAGTGCTAGGTGTTGCTATATTTTATATTGTAAATTTCAGCAGAATTTTTTATTACGATTTATATTAGTTTTGAGAAGTAAAAGTAGGTAGCCCAGTTGGAGTACAGACACTATGGTAATCGTTTGATTTCTATAAAAAGTGCATGCATACATACATTATCCTCCAACATTGTAACAGCAAGGGTGGTCCTCTATACAAATCCTTTATTGTAGTTAATTATATGAATTAACACAATTGTAATCTATAATTAATTCAAGTGAGACAGGTTGTTAGAATCCTAAATCCAATCTTACATAAATGTTCAGAATTTACAGTATAAAACTGGCTACCTCGCACTCACTCGAGGAGCTTTGAGTTCAGACAGTCCCAATCCTTCAGTTCTCAGTTGTCAGATGAGCCGGATCGTGGAGTTCATTTTCAGGCCGTGCAGAGCAATTCTCAGCTTCAGTTTCCCACTCTGATGGATCAGCATGCCACTTCATCTCCTCAGAGCTCTGGTCATGGCAGTTGTTGCGTTCAAAGCTCGCCATCAGGGCCTCACTGTGGTCAATTTCCTCATCATCTTCACTGGAAGATGACATAGAGGCAGCCTCATGAATTAGAGGTGTCAGGCTGCTTGAAGGCAATTTTGCTATGGTGGCACCTCCAGATCTGATCTTGGACTCAATGGCCTTGATCAGCGAGGCAGCCTCCACACGAGGAACAACACGAGCACCACAAGCAAGGGCTGTAGCATGCACCAGAGAACTCGGACCTTTGTTCAGGTTAGGGAGAAAACCAGGCAGGGGTCCTAAATTACAAAAACTTCTCTGTGGATGTTGGATGGGTTCTGCAGGACGGTATGAAATCGGAACTGCTTCAATCGGTGCAGCCAGCAACCTGTATGGGCCATCTGCATTTCAGGGAATGAAATGTGTTACAAGTCTCATAACAGTGATCTAAGCAGATAACAATCAATCAAGATAGGCAAATCGACAAAATGATGGGAAGCTTTATGATAAGTAAACACTCGTGTGATCTCCGGAGAATTGAAAATAAATAGATATTTAACTAGTGCAGATTCACTAGCAACGCTATAGTTTCTTTCTGAAGCTACCGGCAATGGCATTTCTAAAGTTTTGATGGTTTTTTTTTGTCTTGCAAGACCAAGAAAAGCTATTGACAGGCATAACGATCTAATAGATTCCAAAACTAATATAGTGATGTGTCTGGCATTTCTATGTGGAAACTTAAACACTATATATTTAATCAGCACAAGGAAATGGATTACAATAACCTGCTGAATCTCCAGGTGAATTCCTCATTACCGGCATGTAAAGCGTGAGAGGAATCGCAGGAATAGCAACCGCAGTTTCTTCAGAAAGTCCATGAAATCTTTCATCTTTTCCCTGGAAGGCTTGATTACAAGCGGAACTCTGCGGTCAGAACTACATATAAGATCTTTCCAGCCCAATATGAAATACACAAATCTTCTGTGTATATTAGTAGCATTATGACAGATAAGTGAGCAGGTAATTTGTAACCTGAGATTTCTGAGAAGACTCCTCCTTTCTGTTCGCAGCCAAACAAGAACTTTCTGATCCATGTGTAGCTTGCCCCCCTGTTGATACAAAAGGCAACAGTTATAAATAAAACAATCAACCTAACATCATTCGGTCCGAAAAAAGCACTGGGTTAGCTGATCATTATCACAGCACATTTACCATTCATCGTGAAATCATGTGATAGTGGAACATTGCCAGCACAGTTCGAGCTTGAATGAGTCAGAAGGTTGGTTGGTATTAACACAAGACTGGAAGTAGGCTCTTGAAAAAGCTTGAGCTGTGGTGGCATTGTTTTCTGTTTAACCTCATTTGAACACTGCGAAGCACTCATAGCTTTCATTTGCATAACATCATGTTTACTTTCACCAATAGCATGTCCACACTGTGACGTTGTCGGATGACTCCTTTTGACTTCAGAAACCTTATATGCAGCCTCCTTCAAGGCATTCATCGCCACATGGTAAATTTCTTCTGTAACTGACCCTTCTTTTGCAAATTTTATTGCTTCTTGACATAGATGGTTGTAGAGGACAGTGAGTGAATCTGTAGAATTACACTGAATTCCTGCACTGTATCCTCCTTCAACCTTTACTTCATTAGGATCTGTGCTTGTTGTAGCAAGATCAGCAACTTTGCTAGGAGCAACGTTTGGTGTAATAGGGACTGCTCTTGAAGATAATAATGAATGGTTATGCTCCTTCTCAAATTTAGAAACCATCCATTTTCCAGAGTTCATCTTTTTCACCACAATCATAGCTTTGCATCCAACTCGTGTTATCATTCTAGGGCGCTTCGTCTTCCCTCCATCTGCTATCTCTTTTCTGGTTCGAACCTCACGGAAGCCTTCCTTGGAACACACAATCTGGCGTGAGATGATTGAATTATCACGCCTTGAACGGCAATACCTGCTAATACGTGCACGGAAACCATTAAACCTTGCATAGTTCATATAGAACAGTTTTGCAGCTTCTTCTGATTCAAATTCCATACCCTCAACCGGCTCATTGATAGGGCCCAACTCAACTGAATGTGTATTATCCATTGGATCACAATCATGATTTTCTCCAGCATCATGTTTTCTTGGTGGAACTGGTCCGTGATTATGGTTTTTTACAAATTTGGTGACAACCCATTTGTCAGGCCCAAACTTTTTAATCATTAGCATGGCCTTGCAGCCAACTCTAGTTCCTACCTTTACTTGCTGTTTCTTGTCCACATTGAGGCTTTCACAATCATGAGTTTCATGAAATCCCTCTTTTGAGCATACAATGCGGCGAGAAATTATTGACTTATCACGTCTTGACCGAGTGTACCTGCTGATCCGAATTCGAAAACCAGCATTTCTTGCATATCTGCTGTAGAAATCTCTTGCAGCATCTTCAGACTCGAATTCCATACCTTCATAAGGCGTCAATTCGGTATCAGCTTCATGCCCAATTAGCTTTTCAGCTTCAGGTTCATGCACAGCTGAAGTCTCTAGATCAGTAGAGGCTCTGGTAAGTTCTGCTGAAGAATCATTTTGCTCACATTCTCGATTTGGCTCACTAACTGTGCTGATTACAGTATCTTCCATGATCACTATCCACGTCACAGAACCATGTGGATTTGCTTAAACATCTCTTTTATAAACTACTGAAAGGATAGCATAAATGCAGCAAACACCAAAGAGCATTAGCTACCCACTTGAGACGGCAGACATGTTCCTACCTACAAACTTGTTCCCGTGAAGCACTTTGGAAACTGATCAAAAAATCAAGTGGTAACAATCAGATATTGGGACATAAATCATCATATCTTGCAAGTAAAACTGTAATGACTAAACTGTTACAAGACTATATTCTTAGCTGGGCAAAAACATACACAATTACAGATAAAAAGTATTCAGTTACTCAAGCAGTAATCTAGGCCAACAGAAAGCAGACAGTACTTACCTCGACTATTTATTGAATTTCCATAAGGTACATAATTTAAGTATCTCACAAGTTAGATTGGGAAGTTAGGGTACTTCATGACTTACTTAAATCTTTAAGAATCCAATTGAAGTTATGGGCAATTTTAGAGAACTACTGTGCATCATGGTTACTCTAACAAATCTTGAAGAGGAATGTCGCACTGATAGGAGTTGAATTGAAGCACAAAACTATTTGTGCCGTCGGAGCTCTAGGAAACAAAACTAGCAATTTGTCTAAAAGATCGCACAAGGTTACTTTTTTTTAACCTAAACTACCAGAATACCACTCGCCAATATTAACAAAAGGCGTTGGGGAAGCAAAGATTTCTTCAATGGCTTTAGTTTGAGACTTTGAGCTAAAGTGCTTACGTGAAGGGCCGTTCTTTTCAGTAGCGTGAGCTAGAAACCTATATGGGCTAAAGTACAGAAGAAACATACTAGTCCTATTGAAAGTGAACCTTCGTTGGTCCTTGTCCTGGTTCATCAATGAAACTATAAACCACAGAGAGGATTTTTTTTCATAACAAGAAATTTACTCCTCTGCAAGCCCAATATAGCACATAATCCTAAGGGCTCCACTTCTAAATTCCTAAGAACACACATAAAACTGGTCAAACACCACCGTTGAGTCCATGCAGTCATGCACGATGACAAAAAAAAAACCTTCCATTTATAGCGTGCATGCAGAGAACATATCCCACATATTAAGCAAGAAAGAACTCGACTTTGTCCCTGGTCAACAAAAGTAACATCGATAAAGAGCAAACACAAAGCAATAAGTCTTTTAGAGGGAAGAAATTATCACGTACCAAGCATAAGTAGTATTCGCCCAATCGACACAGTAACACCAAGAAGCCAAGAGAGACAGTATCCAGGAGCTTGAACAGTTGCACCACAGGCTAATACGATTGGTGCGAGTGGTCAAATCGAATCCAAACGCGACGACCAGACCCACACCGAACGCTAGGACGACGACGACGAAGGAGGAGGAGAACCGCCGCCGCAGCAAATCCGCGCCGGAGAATCGCCGCCTCGACCGTTCATCGTCATCGTCATCGTCAGGGAAAGGGATTACGGGTGGGATTAGTGGGGGGGATTGCAACTGGGGCGTGTGGAAGGGGGCGGTGCGGGGCGGAGAAGGAATTAAAGAAAGGAGACGCGACGCGAGTGGGGGGAGGGGGAGGAGGAGAGGAGGAGACGACGAGGCCGCGGGCCGGCGGATGAGGCCGGATCTCCGAAGGACGAGACGGACGGCGGAGGATCGAGCGCGAGGGAGGCGCGGAGGGCGGGGATCTTCTGGACCCGGGCGAGGATGCTTGCGTGTGCCCCGTCCAACTGTCCAAGTGGATAACACAACCCATGGTCGATGCCGCCGTGGGAGGGTGGGGCCCACCTGCAGCGGCACGGAAGTGGGCGACGACCATGGCCGTTGCCGTCCGTCCCCATCAGCGAGCGGGCCCACGCTTGCCTTTCCTTTGGGCCTGTTACTTAGCGCTCGCGATCGCAATTGGGCTTGGCCCATTTTAGGTTTAGGCCCAGTTAAGCCCGTTTAAGGTTAAGGCCCAGTTAGGCCCGTTTAAGGTTAAGGCCCAGTTAGGTCCGTTTAAGGACGTCGCCTTTATCTGCGGGCCGGTCGAGCCGGCGAGGACGTCCCTGCGTAGCGCCGCGCTCTCTCCCCTCCGGCCCTACCCTCACCGTCACCGACGCCCCGCCCCCTTATCCACGGAGGCAGCATCCTCGGCTTCCTCGCCCCGCGCACCGCCGCTCTTGGTCCGCCGGACGCGCGGGTCACCTGCCCGGTAAGCATCCGGTCCTTCGCCTCCATAACCCCGCTCGATTCCGGTGCGGCCTCCGTGCACCGATGGTTTGGTCGGCCGCGGGGTGGATGCTGATACAGGGCCGTGGCGTGCGATGATTAATTACCCCCCCCCCCCCCCCCCCCCCCCCCGCCTGGCCGCCTCCGTGTAGGGTTGGTAACCGTATGAGTGTGTGTAGGGTTCCAGTGGCACGATTTGGTACATTGGTGAGTGGTGTAAAGTTTCAGGCGTCAACCCCGTGATAGTTCGTTTGCTGCTGCTTGATGAATATATTGCTTGTTTATCCGGATGACTAAATTGTATTGTAACGATTGTACATTTTTTTTCGTAATTGGTGGGTAATCTGCGAGTGTTCGCTCACATGTTGCAGTCGTATGTTTAATGTTTGTGTGCATGGCGTTATTTGTCTCTCTACCCCCTCACATATTCCTTGTTAAATTTGTTCTTGATGATTGATGAATTTACTGTTTTTATGCTTAGCAAGGGAAGGCCTCGATTTAGGCTGTTAAACTATTCCTTGAAATGTTGGCGCTGTTGGCACATGGTTTAGCAACCAATCCCTCGAGAGCTGCTGGATGTCCAGTTACTTCGAGGGTGTCAAGTGCACCCTTGGGACTCATCTCTTCGTTGCCCTACAACAGGGGACATAAGGAAAAGGTTAAAATTTTCATCAATGTGGATAGGTATACTAACTTCTGCTTATTTTGGCCTTGTCAATTCTCTGTCAAAGATTTTATGTAGTTTAGGCAGTGAGAAACCTTGTTGCAATCCTTCAATGTAGATACACAAAGCATAGTACTCCTTTCTGTTATGCACCGCGAAACGTCAGAATCACACCACTTGCTACTGCATCATTTGGTGACACAGCTGACTCATCAACTTGTAAGTATTTCGTTTCCGATGTCTATGCCAAAGAAAACTACATAGTTATTAACTTATTATGCATGTCCTTCAGATGCATCGACCAAATTTGTCTTGTCCAATTACAGTAACAGGAAGTATGGTTGATAAACATTGGGTATGTGTGTGTAACAAACTACTGGTTTATAGAGTCGTGCTTGAAGTTTGTTCTTAATAAATTGTAAATTATAAACACCTAATGATACAAACAAGTGTATATCATTGGTCATATACTATGTCAAACTCACTCCATTTTAGTCATCATCTCACAATCTGTTCCACTCTTGTTTTACTTGAGATCACATACACCCCTTGGCTTGTCGGTTTTGTTACTTGGATTAGTTCTTTCATATAGTTATCATCTCAATTTTTTTACTTAATTTCTTCAGCCATCTTTCCTCGAATTAATGTGAAAGATCCATATCAGCGACTTGGAATCAGCCGGGAAGCATCTGAAGAAGAAATTCGAGCGGCCAGGAATTTTCTGATAAACAAGTATGCAGGCCATAAGCCAAGTGTCAATGCAATTGAGTCTGCCCATGATAGAATCATCATGCAGAGTTTGCTTGATAGAAGGAAACCAAAAGTGAATCTGAAGAAAAAGTTTAGGGAACTTAGTCAATCACGTCCAGTCAAGGCTATTCAGGGCAGATTTCAAACACCTTCTAGCAAAGTGATTTGGCAGACAGCAATAACTTATGTATTGCTTGGGGTGCTAACCCTTGTCTTCCCTACTGAAGAAGGGCCAACTCTACAGGTGGCCATCTCTTGTGCAGCAAATATCTATTTCATTTATCAGAGGTTCAAAAGTGGATGGCGAACATTCTTTTATGGGTATGTTTTCTTCCTCTTTGCAGTGTTTTATTCTGACCTTTAGATTGCTAACTATATAGTTAATTAATCTATGATTAGTTCCATACACTACTGTACTGTTTGCTTTGGACTCCTCTGTACACTGTGTATGGACCTTTTGGAGTTTATTACCCCACCCCACTCCACAACAACCACAGTAATAATAATAATTTGCTCTTGCAGCACCTGATCCTTCCTCTGTTCAAAACATGAGTCCTCACAGAATGACAGTTGTCATATCTGTAATGCTGTGTAATTTCTCAGGAAAAATGTGTACAATGCACATATGAACTTCATCATCATGACATCATCCCATGTCATGAAAACAAGCCTGGTGTGCATTGTACCGTTATGGTGATGATGGATGTTTTCATGTATGTGACTACGTGTCCTTCAAAATATGCTGGGAGCTGTTTTTTATATTGTGCAAACTGTGTTGCAATTGGGCAGTTATAGAGTTTGATGCTCATAGTACAAGAACTGGGTTGTAGTAGTTGTCTTGGGATTCAATCTTGGGTTGCTTGGTGAATTCTAAGTATTTACTACTTTTTAGAAGGGAAATTTAATAGCAGCCAGTATGCACTCGTCTGTATCTTTGATATTTAGAACTAAAAAGTGAGGTGCTTCCCTCTGAAATACATAATAGAATATATTACTGTCACATTATGATTTTAACTACTAGCGCCAGTTTTCTTAATCCAAGATTGTGTTGAGAACCTGTTTTCACTGTTCCATGTACATAATATAATATATCATTTTGTCATATTATGATCTTAATTTCTAGTGCAGACAGTTTCCCTAATCCAAAGTAGTTTTGGGAATCTGTTTTCATTGGTTGCATGATCCAATTTACCTAAGTGATATGAACTCAATTCATCAACCATCACAATAAAAAGTGCCTGCCTGGCCAGTGCCAGATGCTCATCAGATGTTCTAGGAGCCTGTTAACTAAGGATCTATTTGGCAGAACGCCAGTAGAGTTGGAGCCAAACCAAAAGATTCTCAATTTTTTAAGAGTAGAGCAGGTGGATCTACTCCTAAAAATACATAAAGAAGGTAAAACTATTTTTCCCTAGCTCCACAACTCCAGATCCATCTTAAGATTTGGAGCTCAACCAAACAGGCCCTAAATATCAACACGGCTATTCATTATTGATCACTTGATTGTTCTGTCAATGAATCAGACTGCTGATGTATAAGAAGTTAAGCAGTAAGCACACATAATTGTGTCAGGTGCACACACAACCTTGGCACTACCTATTAATCTATTATGTCATGTGATGTCAATCTTGTTTGTTCCTGTAGAAGGTTTCTTGAATGGAAATGGTGCCAAATATGCAATCTTTTTCAGTTTTTTGTGCTTGCAAACTAAAGTATGTGTTTTGAGACAACTATCCTGATGGATCAGAGGGTAATTGTTATGTGACAGCATCCAACAATAGTGGGTAATATGCATATGCAGATACTGGCAACACATAAAACTTGGCTTGATGGGTTTCATTTTATTAGGATTGGATGGTTCAAAGCTTATTGTTTAGGTTAGTACTTTATGTGAATATTGATGTTTTGTGTACATTATGCGTTATGATATGCAAAAGTATGTGGTCTCTGACTTGCTGAAATGCATAAGTCTGATCAATTCCTGATGCTAAGTTTGGCTCTGATCTTTCAGGTTTGGATCCTTCTTTGCTTCCTGGTTCCTTGGCACGTTCTTGATGGTATCTGTGATTCCACCTATACTGACTGGTCCAAGGAATTTGGAAGTGAGCACTGCATGTGTTACTTATGCACTCCTTTTTGTAGCATCGACCTTCCTGAAGTAGGAAATCTTCATATTGCCATTTTCATGTTAGCCGTTAGTCTTGCACCAGTCAACATGATTCCCGCTTATAATAGCTTGTACAATCCGTTATCTTTCGTTTTCCAAAAGGTGGAGATGTAGTCCTTTGCTGAGTTGCTAATAGTTCTCAGGTTGTAACACGAGATGTAGAACCTTTTTGCCCTGGCCCTTGAGAGTCTGATACTTCATCTAGACATTTTGATTGCCGCATTAAATGCAGTTGGTTTTTCAGATATATCATATGAGATAACGTTTATGTGGATTGTAATGAAAGATTCAGTCCAATCCAGTAATGGTCTTTTTGGATCTGATGAGGTCAGTCATGGTGCATTTCTACCCTCTTCCCCTCTGAAGGAATATCTTAGGTGGTTATGCCTATACTGATCTGGTCTTGGCAGCTCTGAGTTGTCGTGCCTGCTTTGTCGTTTCGTAATGTGCTCACTAGGGCACTGGCGAATGAGTGGTCAACTGTTGCAGCTCTCTACCGAGAGATCGGCCATTACTCCATAGCTATGAATCCCGTGATCCAAAGCCAGCCACGCATTGCCAGTAAGAATTCAGAGGTACAGTCCATCACATTTGTAGGCTTTGGCGCTCCTGTAGGTGGGGCCCTTCCTAGTTGTTCTTATATAAGTCATTTTAGTATTCTGAACTTTTTCATTATTTCTTTCATGTTTGACCTTTCAATAAATGTTACTCCTTGTAAATAAACAACTCAAGCAAAGTAAATGACGGCAACATAGTCGTTTTAGTTGATTTCGTAGTTTTTGTGCACGAATTCAAACACAGATTATATAAGAATCAGGTGGAATAGTAGATTACTAAATCACATGATCCGATCTGCACAATGATTCTGCCACGGTTGCTAATGCAGAATAATCAATAGTATTCATGAGTCAGGTAGCCTGTTGCATGTGTAGTATTGTCCTGATGTCTCTTGTGATGAATGGTGATGATGCTGATGCCCTTGCCTTTTGCTCTGGATTAAGCAAGGTGGCAACTGACACGGAAGGATAGCCTCAAATCCGCAATTTTTTGAGCACTCTACAGGATATAGCAGTATAGCTATTGCATAATAGCTACTCTTGTCAGGTACTTTTCTCACCAACCCACTAGTTGTGGTCAAACTTAGCTATCTAGAACAAAGAATAAGAAGGGCTAATCTTAATTCTCTTGTCGTTTCGCTCCAGAGCAAATCACTGCATATTTTATTATCAAGACACTTTGCAAAAGTAGTGGTTCCTTTTTCCTGTTAGTCCTTTGTTTCTGAAACTAATCACGATTATCCTTTGTTTTCTGGGTTGCCATCGTTGTTTGTTTCGGTGCTCCCAATCTTTTGGCATCTCTAATCTCTGGCACAAATCTTGTCCCTGCAACCGGCGTGGTAATATTATGCTTCACGGTTTATCTTGCTTGATGATATTATCTGGCAGGACATGGACATCTGAAGAGATTGTGTGCACTCTAATACTCTGTAACTGTAAGTAACTTGCATCATTGGACGAGCGAGGCAAGTATGTGAACATGCAAACGCAGGACGTCAGATATAATCCTTTGGTTTCAGGTACCGTACTGATAACTGATCCCTTCTGCCACACGGTCGGGTCATCCAAGCTGTCGCCTTCAATGATTTGGCCCCCGTCTTTTGATGCTCTGACTACTCTCTGATCTTGTCAAGAAAATGTTCCGGAATTCAGAGATGAATAGATGTAAGAGGATAGCCTCCTCCTGCCTTTCGGCGTTCCATTTTCAGGGCACGTTTCAGCGCCGGATGTACCGTCAGAGTCACCTGCCCTGCCCTGCCCTGCCCTGCCCTGCATCTCCCATTCTGGCATGTGTCGTACAGTACACAGCTACTGAACTACACGTGTCATCGAGTAACTCATCGGTGTGCTGGTCGAACTCTCTGAGAATTTCTCTCTTTTTTAAACTTAAAAGCTCTCTGAAGATCTTCCATGTCAGACGCTGAGACGGCGATCGCGATCGCGTTCACGTACTCGTCTGCATTCTGCACATGTCGCGCTGCCTCCAAGGAACGTTACTACTAGTAGACTGAAACGTGCCGTGCCGCCCTTCGACGCTGCCGTGCATCAGTGTGTCCCGTGATACATACATACTATTATACTATCGGCTTGGATGATCTTGCAACCATGTGTCCCCGTCAGTGTCAGTGTCACTCTCCCTCTCAGCTCGCCGATCCCATCTGCTCCTTGCATTGCTTGCCGCGGCATTATCCACTTCATTACTGCAATCGCGTCCGTGCAGAGAAGCTAAGATTAAACTCTTTCTCTGTTGTTGCTAACTCTTGCAAGCAAAACACACTCTTGGATGGCATCAGTTGCCTCAGCTTGCACGCCGCCCCAAAGTATTCACGTAACAAGCTTAAACAAACCTATATTTAGATTAAAGAAACAAAATATAAACAGTCCAAAAAGTTCAATTACGCCGGCAAGTCTTAGCCACACTGACAAAATCACTCACACTCACGCACACGCACACGCACACAAACTCATCGTGCACATCCACGTCGGCGTGCCCTGCCCGGACGGCCGGCCGGCCGGCCGCTTCTCCGCACGCTTCTCCATCTCGGCCGCGAGATGACGACGACGATGAGGCGGATGGAGAACCGGAGAGGCGCGTTTTGTTCTCGTGCATGCATGGCTAGCCTCACGCACGCAAAAGACGAGGGATACTACATCAGATTCGCACGTCGAGACGTGAGGTGAGCTCGATGGATGCCTGTCTGCTTGTACAGTGATGCCGCAACGAACCGCGGGAACAGTGACTTCGCACCTGCTGGCTGCTGCTGCTGCTCCTGCTCCTGGATGCAGTGCAGGCTCTGAACATCCTGCTTCACCCGTTCAGTTCTCGTCGATCTGCTCCTCTTATCCGTTTTGGAACGGGCTGGTTGAAGTTGAACAAATGGAGCAGCTGCAGCGGCAGCGCAGCACATGCTTCTGCTCTTGGCACTCGAACAATGTTTCACGGATGCGGTTGGTGGGTGCGAATTCCTACGGAATTTTCAGAGATGTGTAGTCGTGTACATGGATGGGGTGATCGCTGATCGAGCAGGATTTCTTCTTTGAATTCCTATGGAATGTTGGTGACACGACACGACACCTCACTCCATCTGATTTCCAATCTATTTGTTCGATGATTTTGACACATATATTCCAAAAAGGGTAAACAAAACTGTCAAGGTGGAGTTGGTCATCCCGTGAATACATGGGAGGTTGAAAAATACATGTGCGCCTTTCTTTCATATTGCCGTGCCGCTTACCCACTGTCACTACCAAACCAACACCAACTGCGACTGCACCTAAGCTGAACTTGAACACCTGCTCTGGACTCTGGAGAACAAGCAGGCATGCGGTTCGAATCTCAAGTCAAGCAGGGAGTCTTTTTGAAAGCTTCGGATTCTTCTTGAAATGAACATGAGATTTGCTGGTATATTAGAAAGGTGAAATGAAACGTGTCACTGACGGATAAATGGTCAGGTTTTACTTGAGAGTGAACACGCTCAGAGTTCAGAGATTCAAGGACATGTTCAGGAAACCTGAACTTTGCAGCAATTTTACAGCAAACTCCTCAAGGAATGGGAAGGTTTACAAAGAGGCATTCAGACACAAGAAGCTCTCATGTGTCACCAAATCAACTTCTGTAGACTTGTGAGTGGTAATTGCACAGTCCTACCTTGTGCCCCACAGTCCATGTTACCATGTCCTATGGCCACAGTCCCAGCTCTAGGTCCTTAACAATGGCGTGTGCTATGTCAATTTCGCATTGAATTGCATGATATATCCCAACGCCCAGAAAAAGATTGTGCAGTCGGTTTCCTCATTAACCACAAAACAAATATCTAGCCTTAAATACAGGCACTTGGGAGTAGCAGTTGCCTCACATGGTTCTCATGCTGTGCCACAAAAACTTGTAAGATTTTAATTCTTCCCCAAACAAAGGTATATTTTTAACAATAAAGTTTTACAATGTTTTTAATTCTAAAATGGTATGTAAAATAAAAACTCTATGGCTTTTGAAAGTTAGATTCAGCTGAAGGGTATGTTTTGTTTGATATAAAATTCAACACTACAGAAATTTATTAATGCCAAAATTTATCAATATGAAATGGTAACATGATTGTAGTGTTTGATAGGTTTGAGTAACGAGCTCATTTTTGTTATCTCACCGAAATTTATTTAGTAAGATTAGAAATAGTAACAAACCAAACATGCCTTAACTATACCATTGCTTGTAACATCTCACTTGTACAGACAAACCCTTGAGTAAAGTGGTCCAAATCTACTGATGAACTTGTATAGTGGTACAAACCTTATATTTTCTTTTTACGAAGCAAAAGTACTTGTGTTTTCCCCTCTCGCAATAGCAAGGAAAATGTGAAGAACAACACAAGTCCCCCCTCTTGCATCAGCAGCGAGCTCTGCCTACAATTTTCCATGTCCTTTCACTTACTCCCGTGGACGGGTCACGACAACGCGCTCATGCTCTTTTTTTTTGTCTTCGTCGCACCACCATTTTTCCACCGCCCCCCAAAGATCCAAAACAAACAAAGGGAAACTACTGCCTATTGGCAACTTTTGAAGGAACCAACTTCTCTCGGGTGTCCCGACTGTCCTACATAGTTACAATCCATATCATTCGATGTGTGCGAAGCTCTCTTCGATATTGTGGAGGTGAGTCCCCCCATATACGATACTTCCAGCGAAGTTATTTTAGACACTTTCATCAGATCGAAATCCGATGCAGAGGAACCGACTACCTTCGGTAACAACAAGACGTCGATTCACTTTTGAAACATCAACAAAGATCAGAATGTTGAATACGACTGTCTACTGCTGCTAGAGCGCTAGGTAGCAGCAACTGTGTGCCAGGGCGGCATACCATCTGTACGGTTGTCACAGAGGAGGCGGCGGCGGGTAGCTAGGCGAGACGGCAAGCGACAAGGCCGATCTTGGATCAAGCGACAGCATGCAGTCGTAAGATAAACTAATCTGGCGGTAACGCCGGGTCGGGTCGGTCACGACCCCTGCACTGCCTGTCGGTCACAGTGGCAGGCACCTTTTCTTTACTGGATCGTCCTAGCTGTGAGTCTGACGAGGCCAACGCCGACGGCACATGCAGCAGCGAGCCAGCAGGGGGGAGATGCGGCACGGCGCCATGCATGGCATAGCGAAAGGTAAACATGGCACGGCGTGGCTCGATCGATCCCACCACCCACGCGGTGCGCGCCACCGAACCGTCACGTACGTACGCCGCCATTAACTAGCCCAGCAGCAGAACGGCAGCGGCAGTGATATCTTTTGCTCGAATCATCAATTCGATCGGCAAGCGACCGCTAGAGCTAAAGCGTGGATGCACGGCGTCGGGGGTGTTGCCGTTGCTTGCAAGTAGCCGCGCGCGGGCGGGCATAAGACCCGACCACCCCGAGCGCCATGGAGTCCACCCACCGCACCCGGTCGCCGCGGCCGAACGAACGAGCGTTCGCGCGCGCCGACCTTTTTTATTAGCCGCGGAGGCGACGGCAGCGGCAGCGGCAGCAGCGACCACCACCACCACCGCATCCGCGGCAAAAGCGAGCTGCTTTTCGCTTGCGCTGCTCCGCTAGCTTGCCTTGCCTGCCATTTATTTGTTGTTTCGTCTCTCGCGCCACTCCATTCCAACCCGCAGCAGCAGGGGAGGCAGGTGGCCTTCTTTTCTCTTTCTTTTGCCTCTCTCTCACCGCTTCTACCCAGTTCCCACGGAGCAAGGAGCAACTCCTCTTCCTCCACCACCTCCTGCTCCTGCTCCTCGTCCATCGGCCCGGTCGCACCACCACCGCTGGGAATAATACTCGGGCGGCGGCGGTAATGGCGGTCGCCACGGCGGCAGCGCGTGCGTCGTCGGCTGTGCCGCTCCTCCTCGTGCTGCTGATGCTCTGCATTGTGGGCGCGTCGCGGGCGGCGAACGTGACGTACGACCACCGCGCCGTGGTCATCGACGGCGTGCGCCGCGTGCTCGTCTCCGGGTCCATCCACTACCCGCGGAGCACCCCCGACGTACGTCGACATCTCCCTTTCTCTCCTCCTCCTCCTCTGTTCTTGGTGAGGCAGGTCGGTACTTACTGAAAGCTGACATTGCCTGCCATGGCGGCGGCGTCGGCGGTCGTCGCTTGCAGATGTGGCCGGGGCTGATCCAGAAGGCCAAGGACGGCGGCCTGGACGTCATCGAGACGTACGTCTTCTGGGACATCCACGAACCCGTCCAGGGACAGGCATGTACTCCTCGATACCATTATTCTCTACTCGTACAATGAAATCATCCGTTTCTTACTCTTTTCTTTTTCCCGTCATCATCTCGTCCCTCTTGGCCGTCATGTGTCAAAGGGCGGTGTTTGCTTCCTCTCTACTCTATGCTTTATTCTCACACTCACTCACTCACTCACTCCCGGGCTTTCTGCCTCTCGTGAACTACTAGTAAAAATGGAAATTTTAAAGCCGCATCAGTATCACACTCTGCTTCTGCTGTATGGAAATTTAACGAGCAATTAACCGGATGGATTGCAACGAATGACAGTACGACTTCGAGGGCAGGAAGGACCTGGTCGGGTTCGTCAAGGCCGTCGCCGACGCCGGCCTCTACGTGCACCTCCGGATCGGGCCGTACGTCTGCGCCGAGTGGAACTACGGGTGCGCGACTCTCACGCTCGCGTAACTGCATTATATGCTATTCTCCATGGCTGATTGATTGGTCGTTTTACGCGTGCAAATGCAGAGGGTTCCCGGTGTGGCTGCACTTCGTGCCGGGGATCAAGTTCCGGACGGACAACGAGGCGTTCAAGGCGCAGATGCAGCGGTTCACGGAGAAGGTGGTGGACACGATGAAGGGGGCGGGGCTGTACGCGTCGCAGGGCGGGCCAATCATCCTGTCGCAGATCGAGAACGAGTACGGCAACATCGACTCTGCGTACGGCTCCGCCGGGAAGGCCTACATGCGGTGGGCCGCCGGGATGGCCATCTCGCTCGACACCGGCGTGCCCTGGGTCATGTGCCAGCAGTCCGACGCCCCCGACCCCATCGTAAGCCACTCTATACTCGCCGCCGGTGAACGGACACCGACACTGACGTTCGTTGCTGTGCCGCGCGTGCAGATCAACACGTGCAACGGGTTCTACTGCGACCAGTTCACGCCCAACTCCAACAGCAAGCCCAAGCTGTGGACGGAGAACTGGAGCGGCTGGTTCCTCTCCTTCGGCGGCGCCGTGCCGTACCGCCCCGTCGAGGACCTCGCCTTCGCCGTCGCGCGATTCTACCAGCGCGGCGGGACGTTCCAGAACTATTACATGGTACTCAACTGAGTCCCCCGGCGCGCTCGCGCGCACCAAGACACCGCTGCTCTGTGCTTTCCCGTTCGATTGGACAAAAATAAATTCTGCGGTTTTAGCTGTGGATCTTTGTTGGTATGCAGTACCACGGGGGGACCAATTTCGGGCGCAGCACGGGAGGGCCATTCATCGCCACGAGCTACGACTACGACGCCCCCATCGACGAGTACGGTGAGTCCACTACCGTACGGTCAACAGCAAGCTGTCCTTACTATGTGCTTGGAAATGGCAGCTGGGTTAAACCGAAATGGGTTTCGTGTCTGGGGATCATTGACTTATATCACGTTAAAAAAACAAGAATATTCATTAAGGAATTAGGTATCTTTTCACAAAGAAGAAAATACGTACCAACATTGAGCCGAGCGGGGCTTCGAATGTAATTGACAGGTCACATTAGCATACAAGTGTTTTGGGGGATTTCATTTTCCATTAATGTGTTTTCTCTTTTTGCAATATGTAATCCAGGTATGGTCAGGCAGCCAAAGTGGGGTCACTTAAGAGATGTGCACAAGGCAATAAAGCTGTGCGAGCCAGCACTAGTAACAGCTGAGCCATCATTTATTTCTCTGGGTCAAAATGCTGAGGTATGTGTAATCCGATCTTCAAAAACCACTATTAATTAATGAAAAAGAAACACGAGTCAATCAGCATTGCAAGAGCAGAGATGTAGCTAATATTGTCCAGGAATAATATTCGTTTACCTTGATGATCTGTTCTGGTATACAAGATGACGGTGTTTATACTCTTCTTGCTTCAGGGGCACATGTATCAGGCCGGATCACTATGCGCAGCATTCCTTGCCAACATGGATGCGCAGTCTGATAAAACTGTCAAATTCAATGGGAACACATATAAGCTCCCGGCATGGTCTGTAAGCATCCTTCCTGACTGCAAGAATGTGGTATTGAACACAGCTCAGGTATGTGCATCCCATGCTCTCACTGCTAGAAAATGCTCTGTATTCGGGGAAGGACATTGGTGATGCCTTATTGCCTTATTTCTGATGCATGCGGTTACCCTTTGAAGATCAATTCTCAAGTAACATCATCAGAAATAAGAAACCTGGGTTCGAGCATTCAATCATCTGATGGTTCATCCATCGCGCCGGAACTTGATACAGCTGGCTGGAGCTATGCCATAGAACCTGTTGGTATCACAAAAGAAAATGCATTGACGAAACCTGGACTGATGGAGCAGATAAACACCACAGCGGATGCCAGTGATTTCCTGTGGTATTCAACAAGGTACGTGGTTTACATTTCACGTCTGGGTGTAAATATCCATATCAGTAATGGGAAAACCGGCAGTGACAAGTTTACTCACTGGTTGTCTATTAATGTACTTTGTGCAGTATCATTGTGAAAGGCGATGAACCATATTTAAACGGCAGCAGGTCCAATCTGCTTGTAAACTCACTTGGACATGTTCTTCAGGTCTACATCAATGGCAAATTGGCAGGTAATGCTTGAGGGAACCTTCCTATGACATTTGAATAGTGATGCTTGAGTAGCACTGATGTACTGAAATGAACTTTTTGAAACATTACCAGGAAGTGCTAAGGGTAGTGCTAGCAGTTCACTCATCTCATTGCAGACACCGGTGACGCTTGTACCTGGGAAGAATAAAATAGATCTTCTGAGCACAACAGTTGGCCTATCGGTAATTCAGCCTTCACTTAGAAGAGATGCACTTCTTTCACAGAATTTTCCAATATTTTGTCCATATGTAGTGTGATATTTTAGAATAATCATAAAAGTTAAACTATATCCCTATACTAAGTACTCATTCTGTTTAATCAACAACCCTATAACATCAGAATTACGGTGCATTCTTTGACCTGGTTGGCGCCGGAGTCACTGGTCCAGTAAAGCTGAGTGGACCAAATGGTGCCCTTGATCTATCTTCTACAGATTGGACATACCAGGTATTCTACAATCCACTCATTCCGTTTCAGAATTTTCATTTAAGTAGAAACTAAAAACTATTGCCAAGCGTTGTTTTGAGTTCTCCTTCAATACTGTACAACCATAGGCATAATATCTTTGGGCTTCCCTCATCATAATTTTTGCCACTTCAGATTGGACTCAGAGGAGAAGACTTACAGCTGTATAATCCTTCAGAGGCCTCTCCGGAATGGGTTTCAGACAACGCTTACCCGACCAATCAACCATTGATCTGGTACAAGGTCAGTATGCTCCTCTGACCCTGTAAGTAGTCTGCATTTGGTATTTAGAGACATGTAAGATGACTTTGGGCTCAATAAGCTAGACCTGTTCATTCTGTTTGGCTAATCCATTTCCTTGAATTATTACCTTGGGACAATGTGACAAATTTCTAAATGCAATGCTCCAAATGCAGACCAGGTTTACAGCTCCTGCAGGTGATGATCCAGTTGCCATAGACTTCACAGGAATGGGGAAAGGAGAGGCATGGGTGAATGGACAGAGCATTGGTCGCTACTGGCCAACAAATCTGGCTCCACAAAGTGGCTGTGTAAACTCATGCAACTACAGAGGAGCTTATAGCTCGAACAAGTGCCTAAAGAAATGTGGGCAGCCATCACAAACTCTGTAAGGGTTCGGCAAAAGCTCAGCACCACCAAAATATGCTCTGCAATTTTTTCATATCAACAATCTGTTTCCTAATGCAAAGCTAGTTTGAATATATTTGCATGTTCCTATAGGCAAAGAACATAAGAACATTTTAGGGAAAATATCATTTAGCAGTGCATGACATTTCACTTCTATTTCAGTGTTTGAGCATTGATGTATTTGCCATACTGAGACAAGAAGATGCACAATCTCAAGATTGTATTTATGAGCACCATGAAGTCCATTATGGTGACTAATTGAATGTCTTACCTTGTTAAACAGGTATCATGTACCCCGTGCATTTCTCCAATCAGGCAGCAATGATCTAGTCCTCTTTGAGCAGTTTGGTGGTGACCCAAGTAAGGTATCTTTCACAACAAGGCAGACAGGTAGCATATGTGCACATGTGTCAGAGATGCATCCCGCTCAAATCGATAGCTGGATCTCTCCACAACAGAAGATGCAGAGACCTGGACCAGCACTTCGCCTGGAGTGCCCTAGAGAAGGCCAGGTCATCAGCAACATCAAGTTTGCAAGTTTTGGGACACCGAGTGGTACCTGTGGGAGCTACAACCATGGCCAATGCAGCAGCTCTCAGGCTCTTGCAATTGTTCAGAAGGTAATTTGAGATGTTCCACCTCCACCCTTGCCATGTCTCAATGCCAGTAATGTTTTTTCTGACTAGTTGAGCTCTGCAGGCCTGTGTCGGAGTGAGCAGTTGCAGTGTGCCAGTGTCATCGAAGAACTTTGGAGATCCATGCACAGGGGTGACAAAAAATCTTGTGGTCGAAGCTGCATGCTCATGAAGAGTTTGACAATGATGATTAGGAGACAAAAGTAGTTCAAGCCTTCAAGGGGGTGAACCAAAACTGCAGTGTAGAAAACAGTCAACAAGGAATAAATTTCCCAAAATGCAGGTGGAAAAGGAATAAACGTTCCCAATGCTTTGGAGCCTTGCAGCTATTAGATCGTACGCTTACATTGAGTTGTACTTGTTAACATGATGAATCTCTACATTTGTACAAGGCAATGAATCTTTTGTGTGTTATTTAGATATGCTTTGTAATTGAATCAAAGATAAAGCACATCTCCATCTGTTGAAATGTAAAGTTTGCTATGCCTAGAGGTGCAATTGTGTATAAAAAAAGATAAAGCACATCTTCACCTGAAACTCTGATTCACTTGTGTATAGAAGCATCTGAAACTCTGGACAAAGGTATTGTGCGTGAAGAGGCAACCTTAGGGAAGCCCATAAGCTGCTGTTCTGTGTCTGCATAAATAAGAATTAAGAAATGCAAAAGCTTTTACTCAAGGAATAGATATATCCTTTGTGTGAACAGCTGAATACTAAACCTTGCTGAAAGTCCGAAACTCTCATACCCCCATGATTTTTACCGCATCATGTTTGCGTCCGGCATTTGGCTTCGACCCGTAAAAGTGACTTTCTTTGGAACCTTGCAAGACCAAAACGATCTACCTTCCACCACTTTCCAGATTGCAATGATCTAAGAACTGGAAGGTTTCGACACAAGAGTTGGCTTGGCATGTATTATATAGCGGATCGTGTAAAATAGAAACAGGCACAAGACCTGCTCACTGACTGAACGGTGAGGATGATGTCCACAAAAGATACGTGCAACGTGTCCCGAACAATAAATTAACAAGTTGCCCATTTGAGCAGAACAGCTACAACCAATACCCCTTTGTTGACCGAACGAGCTAAAGAAGTTAGCTTATAAGATAGGTTGCGAATATATGACCAAGTAGCATCGTCATCATTTGGTAGAGTTGAAATATCGACAAGTTAACAGCTCAAAAAAAAACGCAACATGCAATTCATATTAAATGAAGTACGCAAGAAAAGGGGAAAACCTAATCAATCAACACTCAACGGTTAACAGCATGCACGTCTCACCTGTGAAGATAGAGGTATCACAATTTTGATGTACCCCAGATGATGAGAAAAGTCATTGCATTATATCTTATGCACAAAACAATGGCAATTAGCTCGCTACAACTGCCAAACAGAGAATACAATACAACAAAACTACAAGCATTGCAAGATTAATCTCCAATTACTACAAACTAGTCAATTAGTTGCACTGCCTGCTCTAGGAACATACATATCCATATATAAAATAAGGAACGATCGAAGGACAATCTCCTTTCCAAACAGAAAAGATTACATAATGGATCTCGACATTAAACTACCCCACATGCATTCCACCTCCCATAAAATATGTGTTTGTTTCCATGTTGGGCCTTTTATTTGTGTCCATCACCTGATCTCTCATACTGAGGAACTGTTTTGGATGGTAAACTGGTGTGTGCTGATGCATTTGCATGAAATCTGTTGCAACCATTGGCAAAGGACCACTCTCTAGATTTACATTCACCAAATCAAAAGAGTGCATCCCATTCTGAGAAGTGGAGACCATATTCATATCCACTCTGGTGTCACCCTGTATAAGGTGAGGGGACGTCATATTCATATCAACTCTTCTGTCCCCCTGTATCAAATGCGAAGATGCCAGGTTCATATCTACCCTTCTGTCGCTTTGTATGAAGTGTGGCGATGCCAGGTTCATATCAACTCTTCTGTCCCCATGTATCATGTGCGGGGAAGCCATGTTCATGTCAACTCTTCTGTCCCTCTGCATCAAGTGAGGGGATGCCATATTCATGTCAATTCTTCCCTCTCCATGAATAAGGTGGGGTGTTGAGATCTTCATCTCAACTCTTCTGTCCCCATGAATCATAGTTGTGGTATTTGATGTCATGGCATCACCATGAAGCAGGGATGTGTTTGAAGTCACATTTGTATCAACCCTTCGGTCTCCCTGAATCAGGATTGTGCTATTTGATGTCATGTTCACATCTACTCTTGTATCTGCGGATGCTTGACCAGTCACTGCCATATTTACATCAACCCGCTGATCCCCTTGCTGAATATGGTCAGGCCTAACTAGTTTGTCCTTCGCTTCCTTCATAGCTGACAACACAAATTCTTTCAGCTCAGGTTCTCTCGCACCAATGTCAATGACATCTTCCAAATACTCGAGGCCACACACATAGAGACTATTGAAAATGCTCAAATATCTCTCAGATGCTACAGAACTGGAGCTTGCAGATGCATGAAGTATTCTAAAATCCTTCCTCCAGCGATTGAGGATGTAGTTTGATGGCAGCACCAACACATTCTCTTGCTTCAGAACAGCCAGAGCATGGCTGCAAAGAATGCCTCGTGACGGAAAGGAGCGACAAATGCACCATACATCCTTGTCAGCATTGTTATAGACAACTGTATAGTCCACCTTCTTTCCTTGTATTAACTCACTAGCCATGTAGGTAATTGAATTTCCACTCCTGTCTACTTCTTTACAAATCACATGCATCAGTTGCTTGATCTCGTCTTGGAATGCTTGAAACATAGGTACTGTGTAGAGCTCCACAAGTTGCTCCTCAAAGGGCAATCCTGACAGCAAAGTGAGCCTAGAGTAATAGGAGCGCAAATCATCATATGCCTCCCTTTCCAGCTTCCCTCTTAGAGTAGTCTCATATTGCTCAAGGAAAACTGGCAGTGTAGTTTTAGTTGTCACCACACCATCAAAGTATGGATCTGGTTTTTCAACCTTCCTGATAGCAGAAGTACCTGCCCAGAACGAATGGTTGACATATCCAGGAGCCCATTGTTTCCGGCAGCTGTACAAAGCAGAGAACCACTCATTGTCTTTGAGCTTGTACTGCTCAACCATGGCCCCCCACTCTCTCTCGAAGTCTGTAAGCGTGACTGTGTCATAAACAACCTCCTTGAATCTTGAGGAGATTGCCTCTTTCTCATGTGTGCGTCCAACATTTTCTTGGAGTTTCTTCAGGATATGCCAAAAGCAGAAACGGTGCCTCGCATTTGGCAACATTTCAGCCACAGCTTCTGCAACAGCATCTGAATAGCTAGTTGTGATCGCCTCTGGTGGCTTGCCATTCATACAGCTCAACCACCTCTTCAACAGCCAAACATAGTTTTCTTTGCTGTCACTGGAGAGCAGACCACAGCCAAGTAGAACGAGGTGGCCATGGTTGTTCACACCAAGGAGTGTGGCTAATGGGAGACTAGAACGAGAATGCTGTAAATACATCACATCAAGTGTAATGACATCACCAAAATAGTGGTATTGTGCCTGGGACCTTGAATCAGTCCAGAAAAAGTTCTTCACATGAGTTTCCTGATCAAGATCCCAGTAATGTATAAAGTTTGGTTTCTTGTGTTGCATTGTTTCAATAAACTTCTTCAGTGCAATGAGGTCATCCTCCCCGAACCGCTGCACAAAACTGTCACTTCTACTAAACCTAAACCCACCAGAGGCTCCACCACAAACACTTCGCTTAGGTCGAGTTGGGAATTTCCTGGTCTCAGCGATCTCGCTCAGCGACTTCTCTACCATATCATCCATCTCATCAGAAATTTTAGCCTTTTTCTTGGCTGACTCAGGCATCTCCCTATAAGCCTTCAAGAACCTCACCATGTCAGGTGTGCACGGATGGTTATGCTCCAATTCAACAGACTCCACCTTCCACTTATCCTCTGCCCGCTTGTCACGAATAACCAGCATCGCCTTGCATCCCGTCTTCTCGGCAGTGCCATGCTTAGCCCGCTTCTCCTGGGTGGCTGCCGCCCGCTTGCTGCGGAGTGGGTAGCGGGCGCCTGAGCCATCAGATGGACTAGCGCCAGACCGGGCCTTGCCACCGTGAGTGCAGGTGAAGGTGGAACGATAGCGGAGACCTTCGTAGTTGTGGCAGGTACGGCGCACCGCATGGAAGCCGGTGCGGTAGGCGTAGGTCTTGTAGAGCGAGAAGGCCTCATCCACAGAGTCGAACACCGCGCCCACGCGCGGCACGAGTGCCTCCTCCAGCGTGCGCGGCTCGAAAGCTTCATCCCCTTCGCCACCGCCGTCAGCCTCCCGCTCGTCTTCTTCCTCGCCGGCCTCCTCGTCGGAAGCGACGAGCACCTCGTCCTCCTCCACCTCCTCATCATCATCGTCCTCCGCAGGATCCCCGTTCAGATCATCGGCAACCTCCCTCTTAACCCGCCTGGTCGCGGCCTCCTCCTCCTCTTCAAAGCTAGGGTTTCGCACCCGGCCGGCGCGGGAGGAACGAGACCTCTCCGAACCCTCCACCACCATGGCCCAGCCCCCTATTTACGCACCACCCCCCAAACCGCGCGCTCACCGCAAGGCCACGCCTCCCAAAAGTATTAACACTAGAGGTACAGTGGGACTGATACCTCGCGGCGAAAAATGGCGAGGGTTCGGCGCGGGCAACGGTACGGAGGCGCTGGGGGAGGGACCGGGGGCACCCGGGGATCAGCTGGTACGCGCACGGGCCGTCGATCTGGGAGGGGCCGGCGAGCTTGGGGACGTCGCCGGGGAAGAGAAGGGAAATTAGGGCCGAGGGGTCGAAGGAGAGAGAGAGAGATTGGCGGATTGGGGTAGACTGTAGAAGAGGACGAGAGTTTCTTACTTTCTCCGATACTTTCTGGTAGCAGAAGTGCTTGTTTCGTCGCTCTTTTCTGTATTTTTTAAATACAAAAAGTAATTTTTTAAAATATTTTTATAAAACTTATCGAATGTTTTTACATATTTTATTATGTAATAAATTTTTTATTTTAATTTAGTTATAACATTTGTGAACACCGTTTTTATAGTTTTGGAAATAATACTATACTAAGGTATTATATACTGAAAAGTGTTTAACAACTCCATTTAAAATCTTTATAAAGTAAATTGCAGTATTAGAAAATACTGTACTCAATCTAAAATATTAAAAACTTCGGTACGAAACACTTTTTTCTAAAACCATAGTATTATAAACTACGATTTTTGTCATTAATGTAGTATAGTGTAGTTTTTAAAATATCGTAGTTTTCAAAAAATATGTTCTCAAACAATACCTTAGAGTGGGGTTGATTTAGTTTTTTTCAACTAACTTGTTAGAAAGTGGAAAGTTGAATCAAAATGTATTTGATAAACTAGTTTTTTAACCATAATAGTCTTTATAAGTTGTTCATCTCCTTGATTCCACGTCAATACGGCTTGTGTCGCCCTATTCATTTGCTGATTTGTATAAACTTACTGTATTCATTCTTAATTAATGTATAAAATTATTGTTTCCTGGTAAGCTTTATATAATTGTTTTAATGCTAATCATAAATATTCTAACCATACGGTTTTATAGTTTTTCACAATTTTATACGGTAAAGACTCTTACGATTTGACGATCGAGATAGGATAAAACCGTTCTACACTATCTCACTCTAAATTTTATACTGTTCAAAAATTTATTTTCTATCCCTGATTCACAAATATAGGAGTTTTATTTTTTAATATATTTTCCATATTTACACTAATGATTTCTTATTAGAAAGGTATACTCTCAATTTTTTGGAATGGTTTGCATGAACATTGTTAGACTCACCTAGTCACGAATTGGTGATCATGTGCAAGTTATCAGGATAACCGCTCAAATCGGGCTAAGCCGGTTTCAATATTTATGAAAATTCCATATAAATACTAGGTGATTTACAATGGTTTTTTAAAATATTTTCAGAAATACTATATTTGGAATTGTTTGGAACATAACAAAACTGGTCAAAATAAAGAAAAAAAAGAAAAAACAAGCTGGGCTAATATCCTAGCATTAGAAGTTTTTTTTTGTTTTTTCACAAATGTGATATAACTAGATTTTGTGATGTTGTATTACATCTTACCTGTTATGACCGTTCTCATTTTATATTCTGAAAATTAGTTTAGGGTTTGTTTGGTTCTTTAGGACTAAACTTTAGTCCTCTATTTCATGGCACTTTTATTTCCTAAAGTGTCAAATAGGTAGACTAAAATTTGGACTAAATATTTTAGCCCTATAGTCCAAAGAAATAGACTAAACTGGACTAAACATCATAAAAGACACCTCAACTCTCGCATTTATTGCGCCAGAACAAGGAGAAAGATACTAGTCTAAGGGTAAAAAATTATTTGTTGAACTGCATTTATGAACTTTAGTCCGTGGAACCAAACGGGGTCTAGACTAAAGTTTAGTCAATGAACTAAACTTTAGTCATTTTATGAACTAAACTTTAGTCATTTGACTAAAGAAACCAAACAGGGGCTTAGCAAATTTACTTGTTTTTCTAGCATTAAGCGTGTGTTTTCAAGAGAAGGACACTAGGTATACCATATATAGGAAAATTTAACTATTTGCTATTCTATTTGTGAGCCACTCTTTAAATGTCACTCTCTTCGTCGCAATTAATTTTTTTCCACCTTTTAACATAGACAACCTCATTGTTTACCACTTTTTAGCCTAAACATGTCAACTAGGCAGCCACATCATCGCCACGTCACCCCTTTAGCCACATCACCTTCTTCTTCCTCCTTCTCCTCTCTCTCCTCAACTCCTCCCTCTCTTCTTCCCTCTCCGCCACTGCCTGCCATGGCGCCGCCCGCCGTCGCCGAAGCCTCCGGACGACCCCCACCCTCGCCCCAAAGCCCCTAGTCGGCGGCTCCACAGCCCCATGAAGCCTCTTGCCCCCACACCGAAGCCCCCCGTTGTGCCCCCGCCCCTCCCCGAGGCCCAAGCCGGTAGCTCCACCGCCCCCTGAAGCCCCTCATCCCCACGTCGTACCCCTCGCCCCGAAGCCCCTCGTCCCTGGCTCCGTAGCCCCCGTACCCACCCTCGAAGCCCCTCTCCGGTGGTACCGTAGCCGGTGGTGAAGGCGGTCGGCCGGAGGGGTTGGGAAGAGAGAAGTGTCGGGGGAGTTGGGGAGAGAGAGGAGGAAGAAAGTGATGTGGTAAAAAACGACGTGGCAGGAGATGTGGTGCCAACTGGACGCAACGTGGCAAAAAATGAGCTTGTCCATGTTAAAAGTTGGCAAAAAATTAATTACGATAAAAAGAGTGGCATTTGAAGAGTGACTCACGAAGAGAGTAGCAAATAGTTAAATTCCCCCGTATATATGCCTTACTATCAACTCGCAGAAAAAAAAACTAACTTAGTTAATAAAAGTCCTGCAATCTGGGTACAGGATCATCTGTAGAAGATTCATGTTTTCTCAAGATCATTACGCCATTAAATAAAAGGAGTTTTTTCGGGGTTGTTGAAAGGTCATTAAAAAGCAAATCCACTCAGACACCGCATTCCTTTGCGTTAATGGTGATGGTGGTAGCGGGCCCCGCCACCATCTCTCCACTCGGCTTATCACCTATCACATCAGTTCTTATCACAACGATAAGCAGATTAGCAGATTGATACGTCGATCGGCAGTTGATAGTCTAGTCTACTTATCACGCCCGTGGTAATCGGTATTTCTAGCCAGATCTTTCGGATTTGATGACTTTTAAGTAATATTTGAGGAGTTGTAATGATTCCTATGGAATTTATTTGTTCTAAAAGAGCTTTTTTAGAATCCAGATGTTGGGGATTTGATTTGATTTGATTTAGGGATGCAAGGCTAAAATGCGCAGTTTGATATTTTGGTTTCATGTCTTATTTTTTCGACTCCCAGAAAAAGGACAAAATAGAATAATGTTTTATGATAACTTTTTGTATTTCTGAGATCTACATGATTTGCTCTTCTTATTTATATATTTTTTGATATTGTGGTAATTTAATTTCTTTTGTTTCTAGTGTGTTCATACGATATTTTCTCGTAGTTATTTGCGAGGGGATTATTTCCTGGTCTCGTAATATAAAATGGAAAAATCGGAGGCTCCCCATTTGTGTATGTTGAGTTACGAAACTGCCCCTCTCTCAGTCTCATCCTCCAGGCTGCCTCGTTCCTGTCGCGAGCGAGCGAGCGATCGAGGCCCCCCAAATCCGGAGCCGCCGCCGAGCACTCTCGACCTTCGCCGGCTGCGGTGCGCCTGACACTCCGTCGAGCGAAGCGCGCCACCTCCCGAATCCCCTCCTCGCCCCCTCTGCTGGCCCGGACCGGCGTGAAGTAGAGCGGAGAGGAGAGGAGAGGAGAGGAGTGGGGAGGGGAGGAGATCCGCCCGAGCTGATCTCTTCAGCGGGACTGCTGGTAAGCCCTAGCTTGCTTGGATCCATTTCGCTTCGATCTATTTTGTTCCAGTATTGTGTGCGCGATTCGAGTGGCCGAATCAGATATCTAAACCGGAACCATCTTCCGTCGTCTCCAGTTTGTGGCCCAGTCCTTGCTGCGGCCCCATAGGATAGGGTAGGGTTGGAGCAAAGGTGTATCCGCCGCTGGGTGGGTGCGACGTGGAGGGAGGATGTCGTCGCTGAGCCGGGAGCTGGTCTTCCTCATCCTGCAGTTCCTCGATGAGGAAAAGTTCAAGGAGACTGTCCACAAGTTAGTGTTTCAAGCTAGCAAAAAATGAGTAAAACAATGTTATGTGTCTGGTATTTGTTTCACTCTGTTGAGCTCTCGTTGTTTAGGCTCGAGCAGGAGTCTGGGTTTTACTTCAACATGAAGTACTTTGAAGACGAGGTGATCAATGGGAATTGGGATGAGGTTGAGCGCTACCTTGGTGGTTTCACCAAAGTCGACGACAACCGCTACTCGATGAAGATATTCTTTGAGATCCGCAAACAGAAGTATCTTGAGGCCCTTGATAAGTAAGTGTGGGAGGGGACACGTTTCTACAACAATTTAGGTGCTTGGGTGAAAAGCTATGCTTACTGAGTTTGTTTGCTGCTCTGCCAGGCATGATCGATCGAAGGCTGTTGAAATATTGGTGAAGGACTTGAAGGTCTTTGCTTCCTTCAATGAGGAGCTGTTTAAGGAGATCACACAGCTTTTGACCTTGGAAAACTTTAGGTAATAATGTAACATGCCAAAATGTCACTCTGGCCATTGCACCTCTTTAAATTAAAACGTGCCTGTTATTGTTGTGACTGCAACTATCATTTTGTTGCTCACTCCATGGTTTCTTATTTTGTCTTGGACTCTTGGCAGGGAAAATGAGCAGCTCTCCAAATACGGCGATACAAAATCTGCTAGAGCAATAATGCTTGTTGAGCTGAAGAAGCTGATTGAAGCTAACCCCTTATTCCGTGACAAGCTTCAATTTCCAAATCTGAAGAGCTCTAGATTGCGGACACTTATCAACCAGAGGTAGCACATGATGAAAAATATGGCTCCCCCATACTTTCAATCATTAGGGAATTTTGTTTACAACTAGTTACAAAATTTCATCTCATGAAAGCATTGTAATTCATGTTAGCTCTTGACTTTATAAAAATGTTAAGTTTATAAGCTAATTACCTTGTCTGACAACCCACCCATCATGTTTTCTCAAATTTATTTGCTTGGTTAAGAAAAGTTTCATGGCTATGTTCATCCTTTAATGAGCAACACAGTTCATTTGTTTTCCCCCAAGGTGATAATAAACTGATGAAGAATACCGGGATAGATGCTGCTAGTCTGCTACTGATCTACTGATGTCGCACATCTTTGTGGAGTCAACTAACTGTACTGTTCTCTTGATATGCTGTAAACTGCTTATTACTATTTATTACCTATAATTGTGAGTGGCTACTCAGATTGCCTTGCCAGAATTAGTGCTAGCTGTTTCTAATTTCTAGGGGCTAATTTTACATTTGTCATGTATACTTTTGATCTGTCATGTGTTTACTATTTTTAATGTGGAGTAAAGGGATACACCAATTTAAATAAAAACTAAAAAGTCAATGCAAGGATCTTTGACTTCTTAAATGTATAACCATTCTTTTATAACGCGTGGCAGCTTAAACTGGCAGCACCAACTTTGCAAAAATCCTAGACCTAATCCTGATATCAAGACTCTCTTTGTCGATCATTCTTGTGGACAACCAAATGGTGCTCGTGCTCCATCGCCAGCAAACAACCCATTACTTGGATCTATACCTAAACCTGGAGGTTTCCCCCCATTGGGTGCTCATGCAGTAAGTTCTTTTTTCGTTTTTGGATGCTTCATCTATATGTGAAGGGCGTGGTTGTGTTGAATTTGATTCCATGTACTTTTCAGCCATTTCAACCTGCACCTACAGCCGTTCCACCTCTGGCTGGCTGGATGTCAAATCCTCCAGCAGTAACACATCCTGCTGTGTCTGTTGGAGCTATTGGATTTGGTACTCCTACAAATCCTGGTACTTATGCTCATTACTGTTGAGAAGTATTGTTGAGTGGTCTGAAATCTGAATAGAATGCAGCACACAAGATTGTTGATTAATGTTGTTCTGCCTTTACATATTGTAGCTGCAATATTGAAGCATCCTAGAACACCGACAACTGCCAATCCTTCCATGGATTATCCGTCAGGAGATTCTGACCATATCTCCAAGAGAACGAGACCAGTTGGGATGTCTGAGGAGGTATTTGTGACATCTCTTCGTGAAATACATGTTACCGTTTCTAGATTCTTACAGTTTTCCTTAGCACTGTGGCATTATGCCCAAGCATTATTGATATATACTTGACTAAAACTATTATGATCTAATTTCACAGGTGAATCTTCCAGTGAATATGTTACCTGTGACATACCCACAGAGTCATAGTTACCCGCAAGATGATTTTCATAAAACTGTTGCACGGTCACTGAACCAAGGATCAGCTCCAAT
Organism: Zizania palustris; assembly: GCA_019279435.1. Lineage (NCBI taxonomy): Eukaryota > Viridiplantae > Streptophyta > Magnoliopsida > Poales > Poaceae > Zizania > Zizania palustris. Next base: position 49,997,056 of record JAAALK010000283.1, on the reverse strand, counting down.
GAGCATGGACTTCCATCCAGCTCAGCAAACTCTTCTCCTTGGTAAGTTGTAAATTTTTGTTGCTCTCATGATAAATCAAGTTTTTCCCCTTCCATAGCATCTCATTTATGCCGTGCTTGTTTTTTAGTTGGTACCAATGTTGGTGACATTGGATTGTGGGATGTTGGTACCAAGGAAAGACTTGCTTTAAGAAACTTCAAGGTTTGGGACCTTGGGAAATGCTCAATGGCCCTGCAGGTTTATTAATCCTCCCGTGTAATCAAGTATTTGTTGCTCTTTACTAGCCTCCGATCTAACTATGTATACAATGTAAATTCTTCAAATAGGCATCGCTGGTCAAAGATCCTACTGTCTCAGTTAATCGCATAATATGGAGTCCTGATGGAACCTTGTTTGGTATGATGATGCAAACCTGTGATTTTTCTTTCCTTTTGCATGCAGTTTCTAATGTGTCTCTGTTTAACAGGTGTTGCTTATTCAAGGCATATTGTACAGATCTATTCATACCATGGTGGGGATGATATCAGGCAGCACTTGGAGGTATGAATGCATGCTCATCATTCTTGCTGCCTTATTGATATCATTTCTTATTGTATAACCGGGTATCCTGGTTGCGGAACTTGATTAACCCCTGCTTTCTTCACTAGATTGATGCGCATGTTGGTGGTGTAAATGACATTGCATTTGCCCATCCAAATAAGCAGCTATGTATAATAACCTGTGGAGATGATAAGACAATTAAGGTGAGTTTCTGTGACTGGAATAGTTCTGGGACTATGGTCTCCTTGTTTAGCTGAGAAGTACTAAGTTTTGTGAGCATCACATTCTAGGTCTGGGAGGCCACTAGTGGAGCAAAGCAATTTACATTTGAAGGTCATGAAGCTCCTGTTTATTCGGTCTGTCCACATTACAAGGAAAATATTCAGGTATGCATGCAATTAGTATGTCATATCCATCAATATAAACTATCGGAGGTGAGTGTTATTTATTTATTTATTTATTGTTGTTTTACTTCGCGCAGTTCATCTTCTCAACTGCTCTAGATGGAAAGATAAAGGCTTGGCTATATGATAATTTGGGATCTAGAGTTGACTATGATGCACCAGGACATTGGTGCACAACAATGGCATATAGCGCAGATGGTTCAAGGTTGATAATTGTTTCTTTGTTAGCATGATTAAATTGGGACTTGGGAAATGTAGGGTATGTGCATTTTATTTTAACCGATTATTTTCCCTTGTGAGTAGGCTATTTTCTTGTGGGACTAGCAAGGATGGTGAATCACATCTAGTGGAATGGAATGAAAGTGAAGGAGCTGTTAAGAGAACTTACCAGGGATTTCGCAAGCGATCAATGGGTGTTGTCCAGTTTGATACCACCCGGAACAGGTTTTTGGCTGCTGGAGATGAATTCTTGATTAAGATATGGGACATGGACAACACAAGTCTTCTGACTACTATCGATGCTGATGGTGGTCTTCCTGTGAGTGTTTTCCTTTGTGTGCGTACTGTGTACATTGGTTAATGGTGGTTGCCTCAAATGAATAGAGAAATCTCCATCTTGTTTTAACCTGGTGCATATTATCAGGCAAGTCCACGGGTCCGCTTCAACAAGGAGGGTACATTGCTGGCTGTTTCTACCCATGATAATGGTATCAAGATTTTAGCAAATGCTGATGGAGCTCGGTTGCTGCGCCATTGTGATGCTTCTCGCAGTGCATCTGAAACTGTAACAAAGGTAGTTTATTGTAACCATTAAAAATTGCAACTAAAATTTTTTGCTAGCTTGACCTAATCAATCCATTGTGATGCAGCCCCTAATGAATCCATTAACTGCTGCTGCGGCGGCAGTGGCTTCAGCTGCTGCTGCTGCCGGAACTAGTTCAGGAAATGCCGCCGCATCAGCTATAACTGCAATGGTTCTCCCATGTTCACAATTCCTTTTCTATTGATCTTTATCTTTTTGTCAGAAAAAAATCTTTATGATCCTAATTAGTACATTTGCTTGAAAATTTGACAGAATGGGGATAATAGAAGCTTGGTGGATGTAAAACCTAGAATAGCTGACGAGTCATTGGATAAATCAAAGGTCTGGAAGCTTATGGAGATAACTGAATCAAATCAGTGCAGATCATTGAAACTAACAGATAATATGAGGACAAGCAAGGTGATAATATACCCCTCCCCTTCTCCAGGGTTCAATCTGCAGTGTAACTGTTTATGTGGTTCTATAAAATAATTTTTAGTACATTATTTCATACTTATACTTATTAGTGCGTGTAGAATGTGATATGTTTTAGTCTAGTAATCTAGTTGCATACTTGATACTATTTGATAAAGTGTGTACTGTGTAGTATGATTGTTAATTGCACAGCTGTTGCCTGTGTTCTGCACCCAAGATTTTCATTTCAGTTAATGATGATTGTCCCATAGAATGGAATGCACAGTCATCTCACATTCTGACAAACATTTTTGATTCTTCTGTTCCACATCCCTGGCTTCCCAGCATCAACTGCTGATTTTTATTTGTAATGTTTTTCCATAAAGCTTATTTTTTGTCAGCAGATTTCAAGGCTTATCTACACAAATTCTGGTGTTGCCATCTTGGCTTTAGCTTCAAATGCTGTTCATTTACTCTGGAAATGGCCTCGCAATGACCGAAATTCAACTGGAAAGGTGAAATTTGGATTATTTATACAGAAATATTGTTCATTTTTACTACCTGCTCTGGACACCTGGATCAAGGGGTGAGCAATTTTTCCATTTGATTGTTACTAATTGGTTTTCTTTGCTATTGATTCTTCTAGGCTACTGCAAATGTTTCTCCTCAATTATGGCAACCTCCAAGCGGCATCCTCATGACTAATGATATAACTGACAATCCTGAAGAAGCTGTCCATTGTTTTGCTTTGTCAAAGAATGATTCGTATGTTATGTCAGCATCTGGAGGGAAAATCTCTCTATTCAACATGATGACTTTTAAGGTTAGTTACAAGCTTAGTATTATTGTTTATCTCACATGTAAAAAATTGAACTGTAATGACTATGGTGACTGCAGACTATGACAACATTTATGCCTCCACCACCAGCAGCAACATTTCTTGCCTTCCATCCTCAAGATAATAACATCATTGCAATTGGAATGGATGACTCAACCATCCAAATCTACAATGTCCGAATTGATGAGGTATTATTACCTGATGGCATGCTTAGCACTATTCTTGTCTCCGTGAAACAAGATACAATCGAAATATGAATATATGATTTTTCATTCTTTGCACAGGTCAAAAGCAAACTTCGAGGGCACTCTAAGAAAATTACAGGACTCGCATTTTCAAATGTATTAAATGTGTTAGTCTCGTCTGGAGCTGATGCCCAGGTTATTTTCTGAACTACCAAGCCAGATAAAATATCTAGCAAACCACTTCTGTTTGTCTTTACTGTTTCTATTTGTTTCTCTCTGTAGATATGTGTTTGGAGCACTGACGGGTGGGATAAATTAAGGAGCAGATTTTTACAGATACCATCAGGTCGACCAACATCGAATATCTTAGACACACGTGTTCAGTTCCATCAGGATCAATTGCACTTTCTTGTTGTGCATGAGACGCAGATTGCCATATATGAAACTACAAAATTAGAACCTGTGAAGCAGGTAAAGTCTCTCTCTCTCTCTCTATCTATCTATCTATCTATCCACATGTGTAGCTCAAACTTACTGTGAAGTGTGAAGGCTATGTCATTGCTCACCTTAACTTTGGTTTCAGTGGCCTGTTCGGGAGAATTCTGCTCCTATAACACATGCCATGTTCTCATGTGATAGTCAACTAATTTATGCAAGCTTTCTGGATGCCACTGTCTGCATATTTAATGCATCGAGTTTGAGACTCCAATGCCGAATCCTTCCAGCTTCTTATCTTCCCCAGAATATCAGGTATTCTGTAAAGCACAACAGGACACAATTTATCCTACTTGTCTTCTAAAGTACTAGATTAAAGCAGTACTCTTGCTTCTTTGGAAATGATTTTGGCTTTCTGTTATCAAGCAATTACGCCAGTTTAGTCAGTGCACCAACATATTATGCTAAGAGCCTAAGAGAATATATAGAGTTGAGGTGTTTGAAAGTACTACTTAGACTATCAACTACCAACACACGTTTGGGAGCACAAAGAGACACCCCCATTCTATACTGACTATTCCAGATAATATCCATCACTGGATTATTTGTGCCACGCTTCCAAAAGTACGATTTCTCGAAAAAAAATCTTCATCAACATTACTTAGACAACTTTTTCTAAGCTGTCTGTTAGCATTATAATCTATAATATATTATTAATCCATGTATTAAATATTTGGATTATCGTTTCAGCACTTTACAATGGGGGGAAATTTGATGAATTTGCCTTAAGCAACTAGATCTGAAACATATCTGTGTCAGTCTATCTCAGGGGTCAGGGAATGAAGAAATGTCTTGATGCAATTTTTTTCACCCTTGGATAGGTCTATATTTATTTTATGGATTATTACATGTCCAATGAATTTGAGCCGAAAAAATGAAGTTTTGGTCTTTTGGAGAGAAAATGTGGATTATCTTTCTTTCTTCAGCCACATGTTCTTTTTTCAAACTAACCTTATTATAGGAAACTGAGACAAGTCATTATATATTGGTGGTATTTCATTTTTTCTGATTTATGTCCCTGTTTTTCTAGTTCAAGTGTCTATCCTGTCGTTGTTGCGGCACATCCTTCGGAAGCAAATCAGTTTGCTCTAGGCCTGACTGATGGTGGGGTTTACGTGTTGGAACCCTTGGAATCTGAGAGAAAATGGGGAAATCCTCCACCAGCAGAGAATGGATCAACCAGCAATCTGTCCACACCTCCTAATGGAGCATCAAGCTCTGATCAACCAGAAAGATAAGAACGAGGAGTTTGAAGTGTTACATTTTTGTACTCCGCATGGTACAAATCACTAACCAAGGTACTCCTTACACAAGTCAACATATGCAACAAAAGTGCTGCCCTGTTGATACCAGATTCTTTGATTGATGTTATTTAGACATTCAAATGCATTAGTTGCAATGATTAGTGTGATTAATTTACCACAAATTATGAAATAATCTGTTGCATTCCTGAGTTTTTTGCATGCATGAAGAACAGTATGTCTGTTCTCCTTTAGTTCAGGACGCCCACATTTGGTTGACATGAGCTAATTTCCATAGTCCAGTTTTTTTCTCAGTTTCTCATCCTTCTGTTTTTGTTCTGCAGATGATGCACTTCACTCTTGCAACTTCCCTTCCGGAGAACTGGTTCCAAGGGTAGTCGATGCACGGACGGAAATTTTTAAAACAACAAGGCTTAACAGAAGCTCATCTGTGGCTTATATATCTCTATTATTTGTATTGAGGGAAGAGATAGCCCTAGTATTTAGTTTTGCTGTGTTTTTCGTGCTGTGAAAAAAAGGTTTGCCAGTAGATTAAGGTGTAGCGACAATTTGTCTCAACTTAATTATCACATTTCTTCTCGACTAGTAAGTAAATTGCTGGTTCTATCAGTTACGTGCCTTTACCTCTTTTATTTATACCTTATCTTATGCTGCTTTCCAGTTCCAACGGGCCACTAGTCATCTCTTTGGCAAGATGCAGGTTGGAACCATGCATCTCGATTACAAGAGAGATTTACACGCATGCGTGATGGTTTTCTAGACACACAGGCGTGGTGCCATTGCCATGCCAGCGAAGTGACGGAGCATCTGCCCGCTTTTGCAGCGTGCCGTTTCTACGCCGGCCAAGCAGAGGAAGCCCTGACAAAGCTACTGCGGCCATTTGTACCTTGACGTACTCTCGTCACTTCGTTTGCTGCGTGCTAGCTACCGTCCGGCCTTTCAATTCTGGCAGAAGCTTTCGGCAGCGAAGGATAAGGCCATCTCTGCCTCCCTGCCGCCGGGCCAGAGCTCAGCTAGCTTTCGTTCGACCACCGGGGTTCGAGAGCAACTCAGCCCCGACAGGCTCGCCGGCGTACGTGCGTACGTCGCGGTGAAAAAAGCGAGCCGAGCCCACTGCACGCACGTACACGCACTGACTGCTGCCTGCAACTCTGCGAGCATGCGTGCGTACGCTGACCAGGCGCTGGCCATCGCTGGCCGCTGGGCATGGGAAAAGACGCAACCGGCTCCTCCATATTTTCGCATGCATGCAACGGCGATATGGTCGGTGGATCGCCACAGCTAGCCGAGCAGGGCAGGGCATGCTGCGTGTGTCTGCGTCAGTACGCGACCCAGTAGGCCAGTACTAGTACCGCGTACGACGTCGTCGCGTCGTGTTGTGTTTATCGCCCTCGTACACGCGCTGCGCTGCGCTGCGCACCGATAAGCTGCCCCAGGTGGTCATGTGGCCTCGGCTAGCTGATCGATCGATCGTACGCTCACGGGAAGTACTGTGTACTCCTATGACCGAGGCTGCAGGAAGTTGGCGTAACTTGAACTGGGCTGGGAAACAATGCGTTCAAAAGAGCATGAAGAAAACAAATGTGTTGCTCATCATCTCCAGTGATACGTGTTTTCTCCGATCTTCATTGATGCTTTGTCCATAGTCCATTTCTTTTTTGAAATGAGCAATGGTTTGTTCGTTTGTCCATTGTGGAGGACAAAAATTCAGTGACTGGAACTGGCTGTTCTGCGCGCAGTACTCCCACTTTGGATGAATAATAATTGCTGCTGCTGCTGCTGGAGCAGCAAGATTTCCGCTTTTACAGTTGGGCACCTGGGGAAGCTTTCATGGGCTGCCTCGCGATCATGAGGGAGGCGAACGTAACGTGGCGGCAGACACACAGGTTGCACTGCATCACTCAATCTGGACAGGTGAATTTGACGTGTAAAGATTCACAAAACCTGGTGGTTAGTGAGCTCGTGTGCTGGCACTGGCACTGGCAAGGCACCTACCTCAGTGTCAGGGCCCAAACATCCAAGATCGTTCACACGATCTGTAGGCTGTAGCGATGAGAGGGGGATATAAACGGAAGGGATACATAAGCACATTATTCTGATCTTAAAAAGGAATCTATATCAATTTCTAGCCGTACGTGCCGTTGCTGCATTGGACGGAAATCCGAGAGCAGTCTACTGTCGAGAATCTCTGCATCACTGAGCTAAGATCAAATACGTAGGTACAAACAAACAAACAAGGCAATGCAACCACTCAAGAGCAGGGTATATTTTGGACCTATATATGCATCCATAACGTCGTATGCATGTACATGCACTATACACATGTGACTGTAACAGATGACCGGAACTGAAATCACACTCCACCATTCAGCGTAATTATGCCGGACACATCAACAGGCATGCTGATCTTTAACCCCCCCCCCCCCCCCCCCCCCCTCTTGCCCCGTCGCCGGTAGACGTGTCTATCTCGTCCCCAAAATTTCAGCCAACTCTCCCAAGTGGACTGCCGTTCCAAGAACACCGATGGTTACCGATGCAGCGTAGCGTAGCCTCTCACCACTTGTCAACATGGAGCAGTTTATTCTACACTCTACGTACTCTTCTCCTCGAAAAGGAAACTTACCTCTCGTCAACATGAAACAGTTTACATTTTCGCCACCCAGAGCCCAAGCACTGCATGCTGCTTGCATGAACTCTGAAGTCTAAACTACTGCTACTAGAGTGCAGACAGAAATGCAGAATGGGGAAATGTGCGCATTTGGGTTTTCTCCGCTCGTTGACCACCACACAAGCAAGCCAACATCCGCGAGTGGTGGCAATTCCAAGTCGAGCATTTCGGGATCTCTTCTCTCATCTCGCCTCTGTTCAACTGGAGTGTACGCACGCTCGACGTCGACGAGCAAAGCGTTTGCACAATGTGCCCCACACCACGTCTCACTTTCTCTGGCACGGAGACAGAGGGTGTCAACTCTCAACTGCCTTCCCTTTTGCGTCCAAATCTGAAAATCTGAGAGCTAATTAGCTCGACAAGTCTAGCATCTTTAGTCCCAGATTTGGAGCGAAAGGAGGGCAGAAAAGGGTGGTGATTACTGGCGATAAAGGAAGAGATCACCTGACAAAGCTAGGAGGAGTACATGCTGAGCAGCTAAGAGCATCTTCAATGACTGTCTATTTCACTAACTAGATTTATTCTCTTTTCTATATGGATAGAAGATATGAGGAAAAAGAGAATAGCTAGCGACGAGCTAATAGATAGGAGATTTCACGTATTTCAAGAAACTGAGTGTATTACGTGTGGGACTAAGTACTAGTGGTGAAATAAATTATTGTTTTTATTCTTCTTTCAGCTCCACATCAGCTAGCTATTTAAGACAACTATTGTGGATGCTCTTTTCGCTAGTTATTCTTTTTTTCCCATATCTTCTATCCATGTAAAAAAGAGAATGAATCTAGCTAGTGAAATAGATAATTATTGGAGATGCTCTAAGATTAGCCGATGCGACGACATTTCTCGTCTTTCCATGCGAAGATAGCACAAACAATGAGGAAAACTGGGGCGCTGATCAAACGAAACTATATCTCCTTCTCGTACTAATCTTTATAAAGTTTGTAAATTTTGTAGTTCTGAAAAATTACCATTATAAAGTTTAGCTTAGCCTTACGAGTACACTACTATATATAGAAACGTTAAATTTAAAAATAGTGGATTGTTACGTGCTTTCTCAATCCCACGAAGAATTTGTTTAATAAAATTGATAAATTAGGGGTGAAAGTAAAATGATGGGAAATAGATATTGAAATAATTAAATTTCTTAATTCACGAACCGTGCGTAAGTAAGGAGATAGAAATAAAGTTTTTTTTAAAAAAAAATAAAGAACTTTTTTTACTAGCAAGTACGATAAAAAACAGTTCCATTAGTTTTTTATTTAGCTTGCTATTTTAGACGATTTCTCGTCCTCCTTTCTAGACTTCATTCTTATAACAAGTCACCAAGACTTCTCATCGCTCCCCACTACTCTATTTTATAGCAAGTATAGCAAAAATATAACCAATGGTAATCAAAATATGTAAATAAAATATAGATAAATTCAAATAGAAATAGGTGACAAACCATATTTGAAGCGACTGTGAAGCCATTAGCAGAAGGGATGGCGCCAACAGAAATGAGGTCCTCTGCAGTCGGCCTCGCGGACTACAGAGGGAAGTCGACCCCTTCGGCACTGTCCGATTTCAATCAGACGGCCCGCGAGGGGATCTTCACAGCAGTGAGACCCACTTCACATGATGTTTCGGGGAGAGCGAAGGTGACTCCGCACCATCCGATTCCGACTACCCTCTGCAATCGGTGCCCCTACTGCAGAGGAACCGATTCCGCGCCAACAATGACTCATAAAGGCTAGCTGTCCACGTGGAACTGCCAGTCAAACGACAAGAAGCTCCAGTGGTGTTCACCGTATTCTTTCAATGAATCCAGCTAGAGTTATATGCCATCCTCTCCACCAGGGAAGAGATGGCTTGGTGTAGGAAATCTAGCAAAATACATATTGATCATAATTGCATATATGTGAAGACAACGACCCTATGATGATAAATAATGGCATATATGTGAAGACGACGACTCTACGATGGCATATATGGTGCTGGACTCTTGCAGTGATCAATGTAGTAGCTGGTTTTTCGTATTCAGATATGAAAAATTATGGCACATTTTTTTTGCAAGGTATGTTGTCATGAACCCATGAAGGGTAGATCCAAACCCCCTTTGCCAATTGCCAGGGTCAGTATTGAAACAAATATAATCCTATTGAAAAGTAGAGTTAATTTGTCACTAGAAAAACTAACTGAACAGTGCAAGCTACCTGACTTTTTTTAGCTGGAGAAGCTACACGAAACATGAACGGCGGGGGAGTTGGTTGTGCCGGAGGGACATGTTGTCGCCTTTGCTGGAGTGCCTCGACGCCGGTCGCCGGCGTGCGAGCGGTGGCACGGAACAAACAGCGGAGGAGAGGAAGAAGGGAAGCAGGGAGATGTGGCCGCGACGTGGGGCTCAGCGGCAGACGCACCCACGCACGCACGCCGTGCCGTCCTCCCGCTGCCTCCCTCCTGATACGATCCAACAAAGGCGGTGCACCAAACACCGTGTCGACCTCCATTACTACTACCGCTTGCTTGCTCTACTGAACCTCCAACTCCTCTACTGAAAAAAAAAACTCTTGGTAACTTGGTACTTGGTACTGTGCAAGTGACAAACATGTATAACAAGGCATCCAAATCCCAAACCTGTTTCCAAGACGCAGTTTTGACGACCAATCCTTGCGAATTCAGACATTATTTTCCAATGGCAAGTCTTGACTATTAGCAACAGACTACAGTGGTGTCCCAGGACCCAGTTACAGGTTTGATCAAGCTGTTTTTTTTTCGTTTTTTCGTTTTTATAAACGATTTCAGGTTGAGAAACAGAACCGAAAGTTGAGGGGTTAGCGGGGTTACAACCGAGTGGCACTAATGATCTCTGTCGGTTGACGAAGTTACGGGCGAGGCCCTGTTCCGGCATCATGATGTGATGTGATCCTCCCGGGACAGCGAAATGCTGCAAACTCCAAATCCAACAACCAGCAATCATGGAGCAGCGACCTCTTTCCACAAGACGAACCAAACCAAACCAAACCAGACCTGCTTTGACATGAAAGATGATCAAAACATCCAAGAACGGCAGAGATGTGCGCCCCCGCTATCTGAATATCTGGTGATGAATCTTGCTTGGGTGTTGCAATCAGTAAGTGCTGCGAGCCCAGTGACAGCGACCACACATGTCAGCTAAACAAGCAGTCCCACGGCTACAATACAATCAAGCTAGCAAAAAAAAACAGCAAGCTCATGCATTATTGTCATGAATTGTTTAATTGTTTCGTGTGGCTGCCGACGGGGCTTGCAGAGAAGCGGTTCAACCAAGGGACGACGGTCTGATCAGCATCAGGATGGCGATGGGACATGCATGATGCACAGGGTTTCCTTTTTCTTCCAGCTGAAAAGATGTATGAAACGTCGATTTGGTTTTATATTTGCAAGGGGTTTATGTCTGAAGATACTACGCAGTGCAGCAACGTGCCGAAAAGGCTCAACGTCTGACCATTTCTTACTTAGTTCAGAATTTTTTTCATGAACAAAAAGGTACGAGAACTTAATTGCTTAACATTAGGGTAATTTTACAGTCTATGAGGAGGTACCAGGAGGTACCACATTTTTCAGTGTTAATTTTAGTACCTCCTGATACCTCATATGTCAGGAGGTACCAAAATTAACACTGAAAAATGTGGTACCTCCTGGTACCTCCTCATAGACTGTAAAATTTCTCTTAACATTAAGTTCTAATAGGATAGCTTTCACAAAAAAAGGAGGTTCCCAGAGAAAGAATTGATGAAATGCAGGTTCTTCAAGAAGTCAGTAGCAACTGATGAATGCTCAAGTGGAATAAGCATCATTACATGAGCTGGGATGCAAGCAAGTAGCAGAAGCTAGAGTTTGACATGGTCGAAGGGTCATCTACTCATCAAGCAGGAAGTGGAAATGACAAGGATGGCCACATGAGAAGTATTTTTCATTCTGTACACCGCACCACTTGTTAAACCACTAAACCACGAGAATTTAAGGGTACACATTAAAAGATTAAACTTGAGAATTTGCAATTCAATAAGATGAGCCTCAGGTATGGAAGCTGTATGTACCCACGTTTTAAAGTAGATGAACACTAAACACCAACATCAAAATGGAAAGATAACAACGACGGCATGATTCTGCATAAAGATGGTACATTTCTATGCTAAGTTGAAATGGAGCGGGCATATATATCGCAAATGTTCTTTTGATATTTTTCATCTCGAATTTCCCAATGCCACTCTGCCACGTAAAAAATGCAGCAGGATTCCAACAAAAGCAAGAAGAAAGAGAGGGCCTACATGTCCTTACTCCACAGTTGCACACGGCCGCCGGCTCAGCCCAGCGCCGCCGCCGCCGCCGCCTTCCCCGGCGCTTTCTTGAACGCCACGGTGGGGCCAATCCGGGAACCCCTGCTGCGGTGCTCGGCGACGAGCTCGGCGGCAAAGCAGTCTAGCCTCTCCGCGTTAGTCTGCTCGCCGACACGCCTCCCCTCGAAGAGCACCGACTCGACGTTGCGGTGCTTCAGCATCTCGTCCGCCGCCGCGAGCAGCGCGTGGACATTCGCCGGGGTTGGGTCGTACTCGCCGTCCGGCCCGCACGGCGGCATGCTCTCCCGTTTCGCCTGGTCACGCGGTGGTTTACCGGGATTAATCCGAGAAGCTCGCTGAGGCGGCAAGGATGTGCAATGCAGTGCGATAATTTTGCTCACCTGAATGCGCAAGTAGTTGGACGAGCGGCACTGGCCGAAGGCGCGCGCCACGGCGTGGTCGACGAGGTCGGCGGCGCCGTCGGCGGCAATGCGGGAGATGGGGCGCGCCCAATCCTTGGGACCCCAGCGACGCATGCGTCGGAGGTCTGTGTCGCCCGCGGCTCCCGCGCCACCGGCGGAGCAACCGCCAATCGAGAGCACGAGGAGGTCCTCGACGCCGCGGACGAACGGGAATTCGTGCTTGTTGTGCAGCACGTGCGTGATGGCAGCGGCAGCCGGGCTTCCCATGATGGGCCCGCCGTCCACGGCGGCGCAGGACGTGGCACCATCGACCGACACGACTTCGGCTGGTTCGAAGCGGCCAGCCTCCGACCATGCCGCGCGGCCGACCTCGCAGAGGCGGAAGTCGTAGCTCTCGCTCTCCAGTGCGTCGGCGCGCGAGAACACCAGCGGCGCGGACGACTTGAGATCGTAACAGGCGATGAGGACGGGCTTGATGGTGTCCCTCAGGGTGAGCTCCTGGCCAAACGCCATCTTCATGGCCGCGTCCAGCGCCGCCGTCGGGGCCTCAAGCGGGCGCTTTTTGGGGCGGCAGAAGAGCGAGGTGGATCCAACGGTCTTGCGGAAGAGCCGGGGAGCGTGGTCAGCCACAAGGCGCCAGGTGTCATCGGCTTGGAACAGAGGCGCGCCGCGCGAGTGCGTCGAGAACAGCATCGCGGCAAAGACGCCTCCCGCGCCGGTACCGGCAACGAGGTCGAAGTAGTCTGCGACAGGAGCGTCAGGGTCACCCGACGCGCGCCGGAGCGCGGACTCTAGGTGCGCCAGCGCGCGGCCGACGAGCAGCGCCCGCAGCCCACCGCCGCCGCCATCTACACACAGCACGCACACCTTCCCCCGTTGCGCCGCCTTCCCCGGGACGAACGGCGCCGCCGACGCCTGCGCCGGCGCCGGCGCCTTGGGAAGCCACAGCTGGTGCGGGTCCGTATACCCGAACAAAAACTTGCTCTCGAGGATAGAGAAAATCTCGTAGCTGAGCTTGTCCGTGTCGGTGCCGCCTGCCTCCGCCTCGTCGCGAATCCTCTCCACCTGCATCTCCTCCGCCTCCTCCATGCCCACCCACACCCACCCCTTGTCCCGCTCCGCTTCCGGTCAACAAATTCTCGGCGGAACCACGCCTTCCCCTACAAAGAAACAAACGCAGCAAGCAAAAGACAGAATCTTGGGATGATTCGTAAAGATTGCCGCCGTCTGCCCCCTTCGCTTTGCCACTCCCTCTCTCCCTCTTAAGATCACACAGCTGCGGCGTCTCTATCACTACTCGCACCACACCTTCTAGTGGCGCATTTTGGTTCTTGCGCGCGGCAGAGCACGCGAAGAAAGAGACGACCACAGAAAGGCGCGCACCAGATAGAGAGGATGACGAAGAGGAGGAGAGCGGAGACGGCGAAGAGAGACGAGACGAAGCTAAGAGGAGAGAAGAGAGAAGGAAACAAAGCTTGTCGTCGTCTTCATCTCTCCTCTCCCCCCTGGCTAGTGTCGTGCTGTGTTGCACCGTAACCGATGGAGCGCTGCCGCTAACGCCCGCGCGTGGACGCTCCGCACCAGGGAGGCCTACGTGGAGCATCCTCCGCCGTCCAAACCCAGCCTCGAGATCGGAGCGATGACCCCGAGCCGTGCACCGGGTCCACGGACGCTGGTGGCGCGGCGCGGTCGTCCTCTGGGTTCGGGGTTGATTAAACAAATGAGAAAGTAATTAGGCCGAAATGAAGCAGATGATGGGGGAGTAAAGCTGGAAAAAGCGAAGGAACAAGTGATTAAGATGGATTAAATAGGTGGGGTTAAGTGAAAATTATCTCGGTGACAGCGTAATGGCGAGTTTAATTATGATTACGGCTGTTTAGACCGTGGGTTGGCACCAGCGGCGACGTCGACGCCAACTCCGCCAGTGCATGCGCTGGGCTTTGCTCACAGTGCTTGCCTAGACCTGGTCCACAAGTTCCTGTTCCAAGTAAGCGCGCTCTGGCAATGTGGCCACCTCTCTATCTCATTTCCCCTCACATTTTCATATTGTCAGTACAGGAAGGGAGCAGCTGATCGACATGTCAGCGTGTAGCTCTGCTTTGTTGGAGTGGAACAGTAGGCTTTTACAGGGTCTCGGAACCGAAGGCTGCAACCTCAGGTAGAACTGGACGACCTGCATGTCGCATGTCGCGTACGGTCCACGGGTAGGGATAGGATTGTAGCAAGCCTAAGCCATGTCCAGTCTCGGCGATGTAGGGAGGGGTGCACTGGTGCACCAAAGGCTCGGTCCACTTAGGCGCTACGCCTACGCAGTGGAGACAAGAGACGGATGGGGTGGGTCCCACCAACAGTGCATCGTAGCTCATCTCATGGGAGAGTCGTGCGCGCCGCGCGCGGTCCTGTGAAGCCCGGCGGTCGGCGGACGCGGGCTTTTACTCCGCTCAAAGGTGCGAAATGGACGCCGCCGGCGTGCACGGCGGCGATAACCGTCGCGTACAAGGAGGCGGCTGGCCGGCCGGTGGGCCACTGCACGCGGTAGCTTCCCGCTCGATCGATCGGCCGGTCGCGGCCCCACGTGCGGCCACGATCCCCTGCATGCCCCCAGGCGACGGCGGGCGGCGGCGGCGGCGCCATTTTTCTTTTCCCGGCTCCGCTAGCTGCGCGGGCGCCGCTGCCGTAGACGATCGGAGACGTGGGGGGGATCGAATGACATTCCGCCGCCCGCCGAACGCCGTAATCTCGTCCACGCCTCTGTCGCCTGTCGGTCGTCGTCGGTGTCGTCGGACGGCAGCGCTGCACCGCACGGCTGATCACGTGTGCGCGCGGCGCGGCGCGGCGCGGCGCGGCGCGGCGACGGCCATGGGAAGCCTGCATGCGTGCACCGCACAACGAAGCTCCACGTCTTCGACGAACAAATTAAAGTTTTGCTCGTTAATGGCTGTACGATGTGTTGCCTGATACCGAAGTAACCAGCTGAAAAGTGATCGATAGCCACGGACGTACGGGGACACTGCTAGTACTAGCAGTACTACCAGTCTACTACTGAGTTCTATCCTTTTCAGTTTGCAACGTGCTCTCCTTCAGAGTTCAGAACCGTGCGTGATGTGGTACGCACTGGTACGCAACAAGAATTGTTTGCTGTTTTATTCCGCCCAAAAAAAAATCGTTATTTCACGGGTATGTAGGATGTAGCTGTACAAGATTATTAGTATCAGCATTACGTATCCAAGATGCTCAAGAAAACGAGGCGAAAATAATAAACAAACAGGAAGAATGATCAGTGCAGGCTGCCTGCAGACGCAACGCATTCCAACTTCGGTTGGCCTAACATCCTAATCTCTATACTCCTTTTCAGGGAAATGATAAGCTAGTTAATTAACAAGTTGCAAATCAGACTGATTGTAGTCTACGGGTATGGATTATATATACCTGAAATAATAGCGTTGTTATATATTATACGTACTGGGACTAGCTCTTGCCGTTGCGTATATTGTAGAATCTCTTTGAGATTATTGATATGTTCGGTGACGACCCACTGGCATGCATAGTTAGCGTGACGACTTTAATTTCACACAAAACAAATGGGCAGGCATTAGACAAATATATGCGTGATTATATTGAATAATTAATAACCGATGTATGTATAACGTCACCATCAAGACAGGCCGGGTGGCGATACGAAATTGCAACCTGCAGCTGATCTGCAGTAAATTAATAATTAGCAGAAGCAACAAGGGTTAACATAATGCGTTTCCGACGTAATTCTGCCGGGAATTAGCCATGTGAAACAGTAGTATGTAGTTTAGTATCCTATGTCGATCTATGGGTGTCGAGAAGGGACGTGGATGAAGTGATTTTTAATAGCTAACTAGTTTACGGTTAACGGTCCATATTTAACTACTAAGAATCTATTTTATAATTTTTATATTTTAATTTATTTTAAAATTCAGCAAAATCTAAAATCTAAAATATTTATTTTAGTTTCAGAATATATAAACAGAAGCAGACGTCAATAGGGGCGTAGCTATGAAATGTTAGGAATTTAGGCATTTTCATGTTAAATTTAATTCATAAATAGCATGCGATTATTATGACGGCATAAATAGCAGTAGACATATTTATCATCAAACACAAGACGATATAGTTAAAGAAATAGAACACAAAAGTTGCTAGGATGTACCCAGCGGAGGGACCTATGCTCAAAGCACTGGTTTCTCCATCCACGTTAGTCGTCATAACGTGTTGCTTGATGTAGTCGATCAGGGTTTGATGCAGGACGTTGTTCGCAGTGCGGTCCCATGAACGGGCACCGGGAGGAAGACGATGGCGTGGGCAGCAACCGCGACCACCAGGATGGAGCGAGCAGTCGCGAAGACGCTCCCCAAAAACCTGATCGCCCGCACACTCGGCAGGTGTCTCGATCACGGGTGTGGCTTCGGAGGCCTGCTCTCCCAACTCTCTGTGCGCGCAGAAGGTTGGAACGAGGCTGGTTTGAGGCAATGACGCGAGGAAGGAGAGAAAGAAGGTTTTGTCCAGCTACTGCCCCCTTTATATAGCTCTCATGTAGAGGGAGACGGAAAACCAACAGTCACCATAATTAAGCTCGCTCATGAAGAGTGAGACGGAAGGCCAACGACCATCTCTCATGAATAGGGAGACGGAAGGTCAACGGTCATCTCTCATGAATAGGGAGACGGAAGACCAACGGTCTCCGCAATTAAGCTCTCTCATGAATGGGGAGACGGAAGGCCAACGGTCTCCGCAATTAAGCTCTCTCATGAATGGGGAGACGGAAGGCCAACGATCTCCGCAATTAAGCTCTCTCATGAATGGGGAGACAGAAGGCCAACAGTCATCACAGTATTTTAGGGTGGCGCGACACAGTGGCAAAACACGGTTCCATTATCGTCGCCGCGCACGCCCTTAGCCTGTCTCAACTTCTCAATAGACACACAATCAGTCCATCTATTTAAGTTGAGCAAAAGACATGTGAACATTCAATATGGGACTAAAAGTTTTAGTGCACCGTAGCATTATTGCGGGTCTTTGCATTTAATATATTATTGAATAAATCAAAATGAGACAAGCCCATGTATATCCAACAGGAAATGGTCTAGATAGGTCTACGACCGCCCCTAAAAATGGCCATTAAGAACTCGATAGGTTTATTTTCACACCCAATCTAATTTCAAACTGTCCGACGGCGTAATTTATATCATTATATAATGCTATAATATATAATTGCTATATATATAATAATTTTATACGATGTTATATAAAATTGAAGGCTCGCGTATTAACTAGTCGCTTTATCCTAAGCCACCGCCAGTGATGATGATGCTTAAACTTGGGCGAGACAGTAAGTCAACCAAGCTCGCATTTAGTCGCAGCGGAAGACACATGATTTCTCTAGCTCCTGGCTGCAGGTGGTAGGTACATGCAAATGTTTGTTCCCATTGGATTCTAACACGTACACAGTGCCACTACTATAGCCATCATGTAGATATGATGTAGCTAGGATAAGCCGTTAACCATTCGTCCGTTTGCACCGACGATAGATCGATCAGAGAGGAGACAAAACAACAACAACGTGAATTAAAGCACGCAGCTATCTAGTTTATGCATGTCAGATCGACCGGTGCAGCTAGCTATCTTCTCTCGTCGACAAGCACTGCACGACGATATAGATATAGAGTACATTTGCTACATCACCTCCGTGAAATGTAAAAAAAAAAACATACCTATAGACGGAGGCACGCACGCACCGAGCTGATGAGCTTGACATGCAGATGCTTGATCAGTTTGGTGAACGCTAGCTCATAAGCTAAATGTACGTTTACAGCGTTGTGTCGGCATGTACGTACCGTGTACGCATGCACGAACACTCGCAATAATATATATTGTGTTTTTGTACGCATCGACGGGTGATGCAGCATGCAGGGGCCAGGCCAAAACCTGTGAGAGCTAGCTGGTGCGTGCATGCCGGTTCACTCTCTAGCTAGCTAATTGCCTCGTGCATGCGTGAGCACTGGTTATCGGTCGATCGATGCATGCATAGTGTTTGTGGGCAGCAAACGGCCGAGCATTTGAAATAAAAGCTAGTGTTAAGATCTTTTTATTTTGTTACTGGTCCTATATATTGAGAGAATAATGTTAAATAGATTAAGATAAAACGCAAATGTTAGTTTCATAAATTAAATAATATACTTTTATATTTTTTTTATAGTTTGATAGTTACTTATTGAATCGAGCATGTCTATTTTATATCTTTTATATTGGTAAGAATCTTAGCTCTAATTCTATACATTATAGTATTTTTCTAAGAAATATGTTTGTTAATATGCTAGCTAGTATCAGTTCAAGAGTATTATATATCGTAAATGTTCTTAGTGACAAAATTTTAGTAGTAGTTAAATAAATCATGCTATTATTAGACTTTTAGTTATTATTCAATTGACAATAAGACACATGGATGTGACTTAATAGCGGCGGATATTCATTAGACTCATCCCTAATATTTTTTATTATTAGCGACTAATATATATTATCAATGATCGATTGCCATTCATCCTAACTTTTTTTTGCCAGCCGCTCAACTCGTACCTGGTTAATCACTTATTAATCCCAATCCAACTCCGGTCTCAAAATCTAAAAAAGTCCTCGTCAAATCAGAACGTGGCATCACAAAAAACCGTGCACGCTTTCACCGAATGTCCAAATTGGCTCAATTAGTCCACCCGAATTATGGGCCGTACGGCCTAATTAGCCCACGTAAATCATAATCTGGGTCGCCACCATTGGCAGCGGCGCCATCGCTAATTGGGTTGTGACTCGTCTTGCTTGGACTCGGAAGCTTCCCCTTCGATGGCGAGGAATTTGCGCCACCGCTCATCGCCCCGAGCGCGCGATTCCCGTGCCACGGCACGCCGCGAGGAATCGTGGGGCGCGTAAGGACTCAAGAGGGACACGCTGCCGCCAATGGTGCGGTTCCCGCGCCGCGCCGCGCCGCGCCGCGAGGAATCGTGGGGCGCGAAGTACTGCAGTGGTTAGACCACGTGGAATCCTTGCCTCGAACAAATGCGTCTGGTATTCACAAGCTTTGTTTCAGATTTCAGTCGCGTCTACACTCTACACACGAGCTCCCGGCGGGCTCATTACGTGTTTAACCTAACACTTCTGATCTGGATCATCGGTTCGCCGTGGCGAACGTGCTTACAATTTAGCACTTGCAACCTTCTCCTACTTCTTCCCACTTTAGCCTGTCCATAAGAGGAGATAGGATTGAACTGACGAAATCTTGAGAGATTTGCTCGGAAACCATGAGCACAGATCGAGATAGGACTGAATCTGACATTCCGGAGGGGATAGCCCAGGCCATCAATGGAGGAACCACCCTGAACTCAGGAAATCAAACCACAAGGTCATCAATCTTCAGAAGGATTCATGCAAGCTAGAATGCTGTAAATGTCTTCAAGTAGCCAATAAAATCGATGGATGTCACATGTTTTGGTGTACACTCGTCACTCACAGCAACGTCAGTAGCCATGGAGGATGAATTCGGAACAGTATCTGCAATCAGATCGGTCGGGGCAACCACATGTCCGCAACCCCTGCAGCCATGTAGCTGAGCCTCTTGTCACAATTGTTTTCAAGCCACCATGTTCATGAACAAATCGTTCTTCTTACGTATAGTCAATACCTCTTGGGCTGGTGGATCTGGATCATACATGTCTTAGTTCTGAAGAAGATACTAGCTTGGTCATCTGCTCAAGTAATCCTGTACAGCGCACAAGACAGATCACGTTGATGACAGCGAGAGTATGAGGTGTGTGTGGTTTTCTGGTAGATTTGCTTTTAGTTCAGCACAGTGCACAGCGTTGCAAGTGGTAATGGGATTAATTTGCTGATCGGTTTTCGCGAAACCGGTTTGCAAAAACCGAACGGTTTTGGCTAGTTTTGTACATAGCTGAATTAAAAGACGTCGGTTTGATGGGGGGTTTTCACCTGAAAAACTGCAATATAACTTGCTATTCTCATACGCTGCCATCTATAAAGCCGTTTTTTCATGCTTGGAGTCTTGGAGATGTTCAGACGACAGAGTTTGTTCTCAAAGCTGACGGGCCGAAAGGCAAGATTTGTTCATCAAGTGTGTTAATGCAGATCTAAGGTATGTGATTGATGCAGCGATGCATCGATCACGCACCAATTGTTAGTACTGTTAGCGTTAGCTGTTCCTCACAACGACGGACAGGTGCCTGTAATAATGAAAGGGAGGAGCTGGTTCCCTTTGAAAGTGACGTCCGTGCCACAGGCGGCGATGAGGAGAGCGCGAGGGCGGCGGTGAAGGCGCCGCTGGAAACGGGCTCTGGCACGCCGACGATGACGCTGGAGAGCACGTCGCCGGCGTCCTTCCCCTTCTTCCGCCACAGGTGGACGTTGATCTCTGCCAAGAAAAGCGCTTCGAGCCTTCGATCACCATGAAAACCCAGCAGGTGACCATGCTGGTTGTAGTATATGACTGTGCCTGTGCTGTACACGTGTTGACTGCTGCTTCAGATCTGTCTCATGGTCGTACTAGTTTCATTTGTAGCCCCAGATATCCTGTCAGTCGTGTGCCAAGTTCATCATTGTTCTGATGATCAAGCAGTAGATGGGCCTTATCTCCGATTACTCTATCGTACGTTGTAGCAGCAGCATCTTCCAGTGTGATCGTTGCGGTTTTGCGTGTGGAGGAAGGGAGGGACCGATATTCAAAGAGGGCATTTTTCGTTTCCTCTAATCATGCCTGCAACATTGATCACATGTCAATCGCGCCGCGCCGCGCCGCGCCACGCCACGCGGCCGCAGGGAGAGGAGGGGACACACCGCGAGCGCCGCGCGCTGCGGCACGGCGAGGATCCACGCTCCCCCGCTTCGCGCCGCTGCCCGACGACGACGGCGCATCTCCGGCCGCAACGTCCCCGGGCCCATCTCCCTCCCCCGGCCGCAGCGCGCTCCCAGCGCTGGCACCGGCGTCGTTCACCTCACGGGAGAATGGGGGATGCCCCGTGCCGTCTCGCCGGGGGCTGTACCGCCGCCCCGCCCCGCCCCAAAGCTTCTCCTTTCCGGCAGGCGTACTCTTACGGCCCCGTTCACACGTAACCAGATTGGAATTTATTTGCACTTGTACCAGATTCATACTCCGTCTCCGTGTGTCACCGTGAGGATCGCCGGGCGCCGGCCGACTGACGAAGGGAAGCGTCCAACCAATTCTGCTCACGCCTTCATTGCGCCATTTATCACACTCTGCCCGCGCTTTCACCACCCCAACTACCCTCAAGTGCACAGTTACACTCCCTCCCCTTCACTTAAACGCGCCCAGACTTCCCCTGTTCCACCCACGGAAGCGCCGCCCACGCCACGCCATTGCCAGCGCCGGGCCGGATCGATCGATCGATCTCGGTGGACTGCGCGGAGGGAGAGAGAAGAGGACATGGAGCTGCAGTTCACCGCCATTCTCGCCTCGGTCGCCCTCGGCGGCGCGGTCGTCGTGCTTGTGTTCGGCAGGTGGTGGCTGCCACTGGCCGACGCCGACAGGCGCGTCAAGGAGCTGGCCGATGCCGTGGAGGCGCTGCTGCAGCTGCGGTCGGAGTTGCTGAAGGAGGAGCCGGCGCCGGAGTCGGACCAGACGCGCGCGTGGCTGCGGCGAGTGCAGGAGGCGCAGGACGAGGTCGCGTCGCTCAAGGCGCGCCACGATGGGGGGCAGCTCTACGTGTTCCGCCTCGTGCAGTACTTCCTCTCCACGGGCCCCGTCGCCGGGCTGGCCGAGCAGCAGCTCAAGGCCGTGCGCGCGCTACGGGAGCAGGGCTCGGCGCTGCTAGAGACCGCGCTGGCCACGCCGCAGGCGCCACCACCACTGCTCCGCCAGCCCGAGGAGCTGGAGCTCCAGCCCGAGACCCGGTCCGCGAGACCCTACATAAACGAGGCGCTCCGCTTCCTCGGTGACTGCGACGCCTCGCTCGGCGTCTGGGGCGCCGGCGGCGTGGGAAAGACCACGGTGCTGAAGCAGGTGCGCGAGGCGTGCGGCCTCGTCGCGCCTTTCGACCACGTCCTTCTCATCGCGGCCTCCAGGGACTGCACGGTTGCCAAGCTGCAGCGAGAGGTCATAGCCGTGCTCGGCCTGCGGGACGCTCCGACGGAGGAGGCGCAGGCCGCCGGCATCCTCAGCTTCCTCCGAGACAAGAGCTTCCTTTTGCTTCTCGACGGCGTGTGGGAGCGCCTGGACTTGGAGAGGGTCGGCATCCCGCAGTCGTTCGGCATGGTGGCCGGGAGGGTGAGGAAGGTGGTGATCGCGTCGAGGAGCGAGGCGATCTGCGCCGACATGGGCTGCCGGAAGAAGATCAAGATGGAGTGCTTGAACGAGGAGGATGCATGGAGCCTGTTTGAAGCCAACGCCGGCGACGAAGCAATCCATCGCCACCCTCAAATTCCCGCACTTGCAAAACAGGTTTATCCCTTGATCCATCTTTCTTCGAATCAGATTTGTTCCAACATACATGATACATTATCTTGCGGATCCCGAAATGCCTTCAAGATCGGTACGGAGTATATCATAATCTTGGAGTTTCAGACCCATCTTGAAAAAAAAAAGAAGTTGGAACAATTTTAATGATATTGTAAATTGGTCATTTGATCCATTTAAATTATTTGGAATTTTTATCTTTGTTTCATACTTAAGTAACTTTTAGTTTTTATTCGTTACGTGTCAATGATAATTAAGATTAGTTTTTCAACGTAGCCCCATGCAGTACATCGGACAATTCCTTTTCCAGTTACAACTTTTACTTAATTTTTTTACTAACTTGTCACACGAATGTGTCAATGTGCCATCAAGAACAGTATCTGATCTGTGGATGCATTTCTCCGATCATTAATTTTGTACGAACATCGATTTGATGGTTTCTACAATCATTCGAAGCTAGCAATAATTTTTTAACTTGTTCTAAAACGGTGCAGGTCGCCGCGGAGTGCAAGGGCTTGCCTTTGGCCCTCGTCACCATCGGCCGCGCCATGTCAAGCAAGCGCACGCCGGAGGAATGGGCCGACGCGCTCGACGACCTCAAGAAGTCGCAGCTCTCGAGCGCGCCCGGCACCGACAAGAACACGCTCTCTCTGGTGAAGTTCTGCTACGACAACCTGGAGAGTGACATGGCGAGGGAGTGCTTCATGGCCTGCGCGCTGTGGCCGGAGGATCACAGCATCTCCAAGGACGAGCTCATCCAGTGCTGGATCGGGCTCGGCCTGCTCCCGGCGGAGTTCGCCGACGTCGACGAGGCGCACCGGTTCGCGCGGTCGGTGCTCTCCGTCCTGGAGACGGCGCGTATGGTGGAGCAGGGCGACAACCACCGCTACAACATGTTCCCGTCGGACACGCACATCAGGCTCCACGACGTCGTCCGCGACGCGGCGCTACAGTTCGCGGCGGGGAAGTGGCTGGTCCACGCCGGCGTGGGCCTCAGGGAGCCTCCGCGCGAGGAGGCTCTGTGGCGCGACGCGCGGCGCGTGTCCCTGATGCACAACAGCATCGAGGACGCGCCGGCCAAGGCGGGCGGCTCTCTCTCGGAGGCGCAGCCTGAGACGCTGTTGCTCCAGGGCAACCGTGCCCTCCCGAGGAGGATGCTGCAGGCGATCCAGCATTTTACCAGGCTCACATACCTGGACATGGAGGAGACCGGCATCGTGGACGTGTTCCCGATGGAGATCTGCTGCTTGGTCAACCTGGAGTACCTCAACCTCTCCAAGAACAGGATCCTGTCGCTGCCAATGGAGCTGAGCAACCTGAGTGGGCTCAAGTATCTCTACCTGCGTGACAACTACTACATCCAGATCACCATACCGCCGGGGCTGATCTCGCGGCTCGGCAAGCTGCAGGTGCTGGAATTGTTCACCGGGAGCATCGTGTCCGTCGCGGACGACTACATTGCGCCGGTCATCGACGACCTCGAGAGCAGCGGGGCGCGCCTGGGGGCGCTAGGCCTCTGGCTGGACAGCACCAGGGACGTGGCGAGGCTCGCGAGGCTGGCGCCGGGAGTGCGTGCCCGGTCGCTCCACCTCCGCAACCTGGACGGCGCGCGATCCCTGCCAGTGTTGTCCGCGCAGCACGCGGCGGAGTTCGGCGGCGTTCAGGAGAGCATCAGGGAGCTGTCCGTCTACTCGGCCGACGTCGAGGAGATCGTCGCCGACGCGCGCGCGCCGAGGCTAGAGGTGGTCAAGTTCGGGTTCCTGAACAAGCTCCGCGGCGTGTCGTGGTCCCACGGAGCGGCGCCCAACCTCCGGGAGGTGGCCATCGGCGCGTGCCACGGCGTGGCTCACCTGACGTGGGTGCAGCACCTCCCCCACCTAGAGTCGCTCAACATCAGCGGCTGCAACGGGATGACGACGCTGCTCAGAGGCGCCACCGACGGGGGCAGCGCCGCGGGTGAGCTGGTGACGTTCCCGCGCCTGCGGCTGCTGGCGCTTCTGGGCCTGCCCAAGCTGGAGGCCATCCGCAAGGACGGCGGCGAGTGCGCGTTCCCGGAGCTCCGGCGCGTGCAGACGAGAGGGTGCCCGCGGTTGAGGTGCATCCCGATGCGGCCGGCGGCGAGCGGGCAGAGCAAAGCGAGGGTGGAGTGCGACAAGCACTGGTGGGGCGCGCTGCAGTGGGCGAGCGACGACGTCAAGTCCTACTTCGCGCCAGTGCTAATCTGACGTTTTAGTACGACATCTCTCGCACGCACGATCGCATGCGCAATCGCATACAGATTACAGAGTTGCAGTTTTCGAATTCGGAAACGCGCTGATCTGTTTGAGAAGAATCGGGATTTGGAGACTGTTTAATTAGGATGGTTTTCATTATTTTAAAATTTTGGCGGTTGTTTTGAAGTTTTGTTGTGTTTGATATTTGATCTGATGCTTCAGGTCTTGTTTGGAAATAAAGTTTTTTTGTAGTTTTGGAGACAATACTGTAGTATTGAACAATACTATAGTATTATATACTGAAAGATGTTTGACAATTCCATCTGAAATCTCTGTAAAGTAAATTGTAATATTAGAAATATTGTACTCAATCTATAGTATTGAAAACTTTGGTATGAAACACTTTTTCTAAAACTGTGATATTATATATTGTGGTATTGTCATGAATGTAGTATAGTATAGTTTTTAAAATAATATAGTTTCCAAAAACTGCGTCAAACAGGAGCAGTTTCTTCCGCGTAATACCTACCGGAACCACCGTTACTTACTATTTTCTACTTAAAACAGTACAATACAAATGAAGTGATGTACCATTTCATTCTAGTATATACTGGTCAATTACACTGCTATTTCTATTAATATTGGCTATATTTATAAAAAAATGTTGGTTGAAAGACATGGGTTTTATGTTAATTAAAATAAAGTATGCATTGTATTGTATTCGCATATATCAAATTTAATTATTTTTATTAAACCTTTGTATTGACTGATACCAAAATGTTTTATTATAAGAGTCAGCCAACGTTGTACTGTGTATTTTTGTTTCAAATTAGCAAACCGGAAAAACTTGAATCTTATCTTTGGTGTCCCATTCACGCTTGTTAATTTCATTCCGGTGACCTTTCCGATTTATCTCTCGGAACGGAATGTCTCGGTACTGAATCATACCGTTGTACCGTTTCGGGATCTAATAAAATAACATAAATATATTTAAAATATATAGTAATATGATTAAATATAATATATTTGAATACATTGATATCTTAAATATAGTGTATAGCTTGAATACAATATAATATATAGCTTACTATATGTAATATGTAACACATATTAAAAAAATCAAAATATAATTTTGATATCGGCACGTATTGGTATCGATCGATATTGACCGGAATAGCTAGTATTGATCGATGTTGAGATCAAAACGATACACCACTTAACACGTACCGGTTTTAATGACAAAATAATACATACCGGTTATTCCGATACCGGAATGGTATTGATAACTTAGTCCAAGATGGAGAACTACTCGATTCACAATTTCACATGCTCCCTGCGTGTGGGCAGGTTGTTCCGGCCTCGGGAACTGTTTCACGGCCCATATTTTGGGCTCTAGTTATTAGTGTGGCCCAGGTCTACAGTTTTAGAACAAGAATTTGTTAAGCTTGTCAATTTTGTTTTGTTTTTAAATAGAGTATTTAGCTAATTAATTTGATTTTTTTATTATATTATAAAAGCAAGATTTTATATCAATTTTTTTATTATACACATATTATAGTTTTTTAGTTTCTGGATAGTAATCTATTTTTAGATTCCACTACCATTGAGTTTTACAATATAAAGTAAGAGTCTGTATCATTTGGAGAGCTACATATTATTTTCATTTTTCTCAAATAAGGCCTAATAACATTCACCACAATTTGAAAAATAGATCACCTCAGGGTCGGAGCCACATTGTTGGGAGGACCCCGTTAAAAAAAATTCAGGTATTAGCAAATTTCCACCCTTTATACATCCGCATAGTCCAATAAAGATACATCTCCCAAGGTTTTTCTCTAACTCCGTCACCGAATTATCTCACGTAACTTTGAGGTTAACTTGTTACTAATGCAAAACTATCCAAGATAAAATACCAGTTTCTTTATTTTTCCCTACTTCTCCAAATAAATATTAAGCTCTTTGGACAGACTATAAATATTTAATAAATAAATTATCTCAACCATTAATAGAGTAGGGAAAAAAAAGCAACCGCGTAATCCTCGCCGTTGGATTCGATCATTCGAAATCGTGGAACCCCCTACCTGCCGACCTGCGACTGCTGAAAAAATAAAAATAAAAACGAGCACCCAACCCAACCGAACGAACCTCTCTCGTCTCCCCAATTTCCCATCCCGCAAGTAATACGACGAGAGAGCTCACAAAAATGGCTTCCCGGATCACGAGGCTGCTCCACCACCAGCGCCGCCGCCTCCTCTCTACCGCAGCGGAGGCCTCCTCTCGCCGACCGCCGCGCGCTCCCTTAGGCGGCGCCGTCTCCAAGGTAACCCTGTGCAGCGGGAAGATTCAGACCTAAACCCGCTTAAACCCTATGCGCCTCCGAGGTGTTCGGCGGAATGCCGACGCCCGTCCACATGGCGGTGTACTCGTTTCGTTGGTAGCTTCGATTTTAACTGGGCCTTCCGTCCCCATGTCTGGT
The DNA here is from genome assembly GCA_019279435.1 of Zizania palustris. Classification (NCBI taxonomy): domain Eukaryota; kingdom Viridiplantae; phylum Streptophyta; class Magnoliopsida; order Poales; family Poaceae; genus Zizania; species Zizania palustris. Next base: position 49,969,538 of record JAAALK010000283.1, on the reverse strand, counting down.
TAGGTCTCTGGAGTCTGGACCTGGACCTAACGCAGCCACCTGCAGGTTTCACTCGAGTAACGACTGTTGGTTAGTGCAGCGCGTAATGCGGTGTTCTAATCTGGAGTCTATATTGATCTAGCATGGTTTTCCTGTTGAAGCCATATACTTAGAGTCTTCATCAATGCATGATTTGGTACTCTAATAGACTCATGAATCGTGGCTTTTTAGTTTTATGTATACACTATACACACCATTACCTCTGTCATTGTTTCAACTGTTCCTGGCTTGCTAATTCATACATTCTTTAGGATACTGACATGTATTACCGTGACATGTGTTCATAGTGTGACAAACTGATAGTCTTTTTTATGGTTTTTGCTCTACCAGTGTATACATAGAAGTCTAATTTTTATACCTTTTTTTTTGTTTCAGCATGATGCTGCAAAGGCTGAAGGTCAAAGCCCATCTTCTATCTTGGATCTTTCTACTTTGTTGATCAAGTCATTCATTTATGGAAGTGTCAAATTTTGTTAAGTGGTTCCATCCTTGTTTCTTATGACATTCTCGGTATCATTGCATCTATGAAACCACTTGCATTTCTTGTGCTGTGATACCATGCCCCCTAGATGTTACAAATTATGCCAGCCACTTTGCTTTAGAGCATTAGCGATAAACTGTTACTGCAAATAGGAATAAAGTTTTAGGTGTACGTCAATGCTCAATACACTCACTGTGTGGTGGAAAATGCACTAGCAAGCCTACAACTACAAATGTCATCAGCTACTTCAATTATGTTGCCTTTGTGTCAACATTTTTAGAGATAACCTATGTAGAATTGCATGGTCCACTATTTTATTGGTTGTCTGCCACTTATTATAATTTGCACCTTAAATACGTGCAATACATTTCAGTTCTACCAAAAGAACTATACGCCTACCAGAATTTCTGCTGCCCAACAGCTTAAGCTTTCTTTGGTTTTATTTTTAGCATAATCTAGGAGAGAATTGAATATTTGCTAAATAGTGTACATATTTTATGCCCCAATTTGTGCCTTAAATTGATCAAGTATTTCCAATTTCATCAGATATTTATTAATTTGCCTCCATATACTGGTTTAGCAAACATTACACTACAACAATCATACTCTCCATACATTGAACATACTAAAATGAAATAATTAAAGTTGCAAAACGACAGCATAGCACCGCCCAAAATTCGAAAGACATTAAGAAATTTTGTGCTGTTTGCTCCTCTAATGAATTCTTGCTTGATGATCAAAGGCATTGAACCTCAGGCCAAGACTCAATAGACATTGGTCATTGAATGAGGTTCATATTTACTGTCATGAATCAAATTCTTGGCGGCATCGGCTGCTAGGGATGAGAGGAGGACTTTAGACTGGGATGGTGAACATTTTGGAGAGATTAGACTAATTCTTTATTACTTAATAAGATAGAGATACAATCCATCCTTATATAGATGGCAATACTTGACTCTCAAGAAGTTAATCTTTAAAATATAGGGAATTGATTATAACTCAATCTAATTCTAATCTTATCTCTAAAGTCTAAACTAACAATTCCTAAACTGATGCTACAGTAACACGTGGGTACTTTTCATTCCCCATATTTGGCTAGGTTGTGGGCCTTGGTCTCCAGGCCCATGCCCATGATATTTACAGAGAATAGTTTCTCATCTATCTGGTCTCATCACAATCTTATTAATTTTCATACACTTAATATTTTCTGACTTTCATGTCCTTTATTTTTGGATTTTGACCAACAATGCACTGCCATGTTTTTTCTGCATTTATTATTGCTGTTATTTAGTCCTGAGTGGGTTTTCTTTTGGCAAACCTTCCAGCCTCGTATTTACTAAGTTCAAGGCAGTACATGATCAAGTCGAACCCTTCAAATCCTCTCACAGCTCAATATGATTGCCACAAAGTATTTTCTTCTTTAGTTAGGCATTCTGCATCCTACTCCACACAAGCTTCAGACCAGAACCCAAAAGAGGTACATGATAGCTTGTTTGCTTGCTAATTTAAATTGTTCGATGTTTCTTTTTCTTGTATATTTTCCTGCTTGTTTGATCTTTTGATGGTACAAGTACAATTTTCAGCAATTTATTGATCATGTTAATGTGGACTGTTTAAGTGCAATACATGACAGTGTTTATCATGCCACCTTCTGAATTTGTAGCAGTGAGCATTTAGTGTACTTATCCACCTAATCTTGAGTATGATCTTTTTATTCCACATGATTAAAATCAACCTTTTGTACTGCTCCATCAATTGTTGATTAATGTTGTGCATTATCCTGGTAACTTGGATGTGAAAAATCTTGTTAGGACTTAGGAGTTACTCTCTCCATTTCATATTATAAGTCGGTTGACATTTTTATAAGACAAATGACTCTAACTTTGACCAATTTTATGGAAAAATATATCAACAATTATAACATCAAATTATCTTTATTAAATCCACCATGAAATATGTCTTAATAGTATATTTATTTGATATTATAGACGTTAATATATTTTTCTTTAAACATGGCCAAAGTTTGAGAAATTTGACTTCAGAAAAAAGTCAAATGGCTTGTAATATGAAACATAGGGAGCATTCAATTACTTATGAAATGGATTGATTTTGCATATTTTAAAAATATTATATTTTGATTAAATTAGTGTAGGTAACTGCCAAACTGGTACTCTGGTCTTGGAGTGATCTGATACTAATATGTATCTTGTGGGTTAATAATATTGGTCTACCCAAATATGCTCTTCAGTTCACTTAAGCCAGAAGCATAGACTATAGTGCTACATTGTAAAAAAAAAAGTGGCCACAGACACTCAGTGGCCCCTAGTCACTGCAAATATCTCCTAATCGGTGAGCTATGATGCAAGACTGCCTAGTCAGCCAAAGGTGGTCCAAAGTCAGAGCAAGGTGTGATGGTCGTCCAGGCCACCTACTAGGTGTCAAGGCATCCACTGGTCCTCTCAGCTCCATCTTCCTGGCAATGTATTTTGAAAGCTGTTTGCTGGAATTGACACTGTGGCCTTCAATCTTTGCTGATGAAGGAAGAAAAGAGAGGCAGCTTAGCACACAGGCAGGGAATGAAGATACAAGATACATGTTTGCGGCACCTTTACTCATGTGCAGGGCAGTGACGATATATTGCTGGAGAAGAGTTAAATCTCTTGTATTGTAGTTCCCATCGACTGACTAATCATGTGGCACCTTTTTGTCACCTTGTAGGTCTCAATGCATATATTGTTCCAAACTCTATTTTTATCAAACATTTTCTGGTCTGATGTTTCCTCTCTTATTTTCTTAATATTTTTCATTGCTGTGCAACAGTATTGTTTTCTGTTTTTCTATTGCTTAAAAAAGACTGACATTCATCCCCAGGGAAGAAAAGACTTGTCAACTGTTGAAGATCCCTTTGATGCCCCTACCTATAATATACCTGAGAAGCCAGTGACATTTGCTGAAGGGGCTTCTTACAGTTTTGTAATACTCGCGGGACTAGGAATTGCAGCTGTGGCTGGATATGCTGTTTTCAAAGAGCTTATATTTGAACCAAAAGAGTAGGTCTTTTGCATTCGTTGTTAGTTCTATCCATTTGTTGTTAATTCTTTTGACTAATCTCAACAATTGTCATCAGGGTTTATCCCATCATGGGTTCAAGTGTTCAACCCATGATAACAATAACAACCTTTAGTTCTAAGAAAGTTGGGGTAGGCTAGAGATGAACCCAAGTCGAGTCACAAGAACCAAAAGTAAGTGTAGTACTTGTGATTTTCTGGGCCATGGTTCTGGCACTAGGATCTCCAATTTCTGTCACACTCCTACCCAAAGTCAAATCTAATCTTGGATACAATTGATGCCTTCAAATCCCTTGCAACTACTTTGTTCCATGTCTCTTCTGGACAACCCTTGCCTCTCATGGCATTTTTGACATGGCTTGGATTCCACTATGAACCAGTTCCTTAGGAAGACTCCATACGTTGGATATGCCCAAACCACCTTCATTTGGTCTGCTCAAAGGGATACTAAATAATATAAATGCAATTCCATGCATAGTTGTATATTGGGCTTGTGTCTGTAAAATACGTGCAAGTCTAACCAGTTATGATAATTTGAAGTCCTACAAATGTCTCATTAGCTACAGCCTACAAATGTTGATTTTTTCTTCACACCAGAGTATAGTCCATCTTTCTGCAGACAGTACAAATTTAAGTGTTAGTTTTTCTTTTCCTATAGTCCTATGCAAGTCACTTAGCATGGGTGTTCTTGTTGCTTGTGGTGAAAGTTCTCTCTGCACTTCCATATCTTTTTATTTCTTCTGCAGAATGCATGTGTTCTAATCATGCAAACCTCTGCTGTTGTTACCAATTTACAGGTACAAGATTTTTGGAAAAGCTCTAGCAAGAGTTCAGAATGAAAGTCAGGTTTGTGGGAATTAGTGTCATCTCTATATTTTACATACATTTCATATTTCCTTTCAGTACAATTTCATATTTTGACATGTTTTCTCAGGTTACAGCGAAAATTGGGTACCCTATTACTGGATATGGTCAAGAAACTAGAAACCGTGCAGCTCGTCAGCGCATTCCTAACAAGGTTTGGACAGATGAGGATGGTGTTGAACATGTGGAGGTAGCAGATATTCTTGACTCTGTTTTTGTCTCCTTAAGTATGCTGGTTTACTTGCACTAGGATGTCATGTTCTCTAAAGACGATACTTTGCTAATTGGGAAAGGGGCACTAGGATGGCATTTAATATGAAGTCACATAGTTTGCAAGGTTGTGAACACCTCTGAATTTGTTTTATCACTTGAAATTCGTTTGCATCATATTTAGGTAAACTTTTATATCCGAGGACCACATGGAGCTGGAAAGGTATATTCTGAGATGTTTAAAGACAACTCTGATCGGGCGTGGAAGTTCACATACCTTATTGTTGAGATTGTGTCACCACATCATGCACAACTGATGTTAGAATCATATGTACCGGTGTAAGGATGCAAGAAAAAAACAGTTAGCTGTGATGGGATTGTTGTAAGGTTCATACCCACACTTTTCTATCCTATGTGATATTTAAAGCTCATCCTTTGATTACAGAAGTTTTGAAATTTGATTTTCCTTCATAGCACAATGAGGAGGATGAACTATCGGAGTTTCTGATCATTTATGTCCTGGAAGGACGTTAATTTTACTTTGTTCAGCTGAAAGCCTTGAAGACATGCATGATTAGCAATTTTTATAATATTGTTGCTCGAACATGGTATAAACGAGAGCAAGATCTACCAGTTTCTTTTTTTAGATCTTTTTTATATGTTTTCTCCGATGTTCTTTTAATATCAATTACCGAGTATATGTGTGTTCGGATACCTTTCAAAATTCTTGCATTTCTTTCAAGCAAACTTTTATCCAAGAAAAACCTGTAATTAAACCTGCAGTTCAATCTTAAGACTTGAGTTGACCATGCCCCAAACCAAGCGGCTAATGTTCTAGCGTTTTTTAAATACATTGTCTCAATCACTATCAAATATTGTTAGAAGTTTATGTTCCAGACACGTTGAGTTTGACAAATTTGGGGATATATGTGAGTTTTCTGGACGTGAGGTATCACATGTCATACCTCTGTCGCGAAAAAGTATCATTGCTTATGCTTGCATCATTAGAAGGCAAAGCGGTTTTGGGCAGTTGATACGTAGAGATAATTCATCTTTTTGGGATTTTTCCTGTCAATTATTTGCCTAGGCTTTCTCCTTATGTTGATGTTATACATCTTATAAACATGGTGTCACCTGATAAGTCATGTGTATACACATGACGCCGCTACGGCTACTATCATTGGAGTAGTTGTAATAATTAATTTGTTTCTAAAAAGGTTTTCAAGGGTTTTCTCCGGTTAAAAATATCGACAGTTTATTCTTTTGCTATCACAAAGCACTTCTTTTTCTTGAAAATTTTCATTTAAAAGGACTTGACTAACTTACGATGAATACCTGTCATCCTTAAGGATTTCATTGAACAATTCCAAGGGTTGACCTGTAGAATCAGAGCAATCTTTTGTTCTCTGTACTGAAAAGATGCATTTCTTCTTCAAATGCACATTCAAAAGCGGTATGAATACCTGCGCTCCTAAAAGAGGACCATATTTGCGAGACACCTTCCAGGCAAATAGTCAACCTGTGCATGATCATGTTTGTAACTCGGACCCAATGATCAGGCCACTTCTGGGCCGTACCCTGATCATCTCTTATCTACTACAATGAGATCAGAAATCCCATTGCAGATTCGCACTTGAGACTTTTGGTGAAGGATTGTACCGTTCAGTCACCTCGATACTTTATCATCCATGGACCAGAGCCACTCTCACGTTTCACATACACTGTACATGCTGGAGACGTTAGCCAAGTGACTTGTATTCTTTCTTGCCCTCCTGTCTCCATCTGCAGGCCCAAAGCGTAGCATTGCTCCTACCAATCCATCAGTTCACAATATGGAAGCGTCTACTTGGTTCATGAGTTCATGTTCATCCTCTACCAGGGTTGCTTTCGTCTGTTACATCAGCATGCCTGATTGGAGGTTGGAGGGAAGCTACTACTGGTACAGAATTACAGATACACCTTCAGATTTAGTTCACCTGCTCCCACAACGAACGGACATCTTTCAGCCCTCAATTCTTGCATGTGGTGGATTCATCGTGTGGTTTGTGATCCGTGTCAAGTCAGTAGGTCAACAAAAACTTTAGAGAGAGCGTGGCCGGCTGCTGCCGAAGAACTCTGAACTAGCAATTCACAAGAACAGTTGTGCCATTTTATATTATATCCCCTAGATTCACTGTTTCTTGTAGACGATGACAACCTACGGCTGTTATCGTAAGCTGATAGATAGTACTAATAAAGAAGTATGGCGCATGCCATAATGTCTTGGCTTCGGATGGGTTAATATGATAATATATCGCAGCATTGGTCTGAAAGGGCGGTTTGTTGTAGCAGATATTGACTTGTGAAGGTTGCAACGGCACGTTTTTGACGTATGCACATAGCTTTAAATAATTGCCTGTCACTGCAGAATGATGCAGGCAGGCTTGGCCAAATTGACGATGAACTAGAACGAGCTACCCTTCGTACGTGCTCGCCGACGTTTTGGATGTTGAAACATTCTCGTTTTAACGGTCCGGAATGATATACTCTGTGCAAGAATCACTCCTCAAAATGTTTTTGTGCCGTATTTTCGAAGGATATTTTTCATTTATCGCTACTGTTCACACTTCACTGTTCACTGGTTTCAACATCAAAATCTTGCAGTTGCTTGAAGCTTTCTCAAATCATCCGCAGATCAAGGAAGTACCTGAAACTGATCGGTTTCTTGTTCGCTTTGCAGAATGTCTCCCTAAAGCATGCCTGATATCTTGAGCACTTGCCATGGGAACCAGCTCCTCAGTCCTCAGTTGGAGATCCGCTCTCCAACTGTAGTGGGCAGTCTCTGATCTGAGTCACTTAGTTAAGATCCGACGGTGCAAAACCTTACTACACGACTGTTGCGAAGTGGGTCTCACTACCGTGAAGCCCTACTCCTGCACCGTTGGATCTCAACTGGGTGGCTCGGATTAAGATTTCGCTGTCATGCCACTTCCTATCCATTTCCTTTGTGTCAACACATATTGGGCAGGAAGACGATGAGAAGAATAGCAAAGCTTATGATGATATTAAACAAGTAGTACTACTCTCCCGCATCTGCATGATGCATGCCCATACATGCCCATTTGGCCATTTCATATCACTGTTTCCAACTGAGCAGCTGGTCCTATGTAAATATCATCCTGGAGATCAAGCACTCCCTAAAGTATATAAAAAATGGTTGGATTATAAAACATAGAGGCATGGTTTGTGTTACTAGCAGCAACATCTGAGACATGAACACAAACATCAGGGACTTGGATCATTGGATGGATCATGGACTACCTGGCCTTGAGCTAACTACCTACCAAATAATTCTCCAATGACCAAGTCATAAACAAAAGGGATCCTCAGTCCTGAATTCCTCATGGTGAATAAAAGTAATTTTTTTACCCTGATGATTGCCTTGGAATCCAAATCATAGCACCGTCATTTCCCCATCAGTGTAAAACTTTTGGAAACTGAATAACCAGAAGCTGAACATACATACATTCATTCAAGAAGACTAGCTAGCTATGTATTAATCATGCAGGGTGCAAGCATGAATAAATCAACAAAACTAAGGGATTAATTAATTCCCCCTCACCAAATCCTCATCAGACTTTAACTAACAGCTGAGTACTGCAGAACAAATGCTTCCTTCTCTTCTCTCCTCCATTGCTGGCCTACCAATCCAGTACTGCAAACAAAGTCAAACAATCCTTCAGCCTTCACCTCCAACCACCATGACAGAAAACCATAAGCATCATATGACCAAAACACCCCCCTGCACCTCTCCAATTAATTAAACAGACTAATTTTATAATACCAACACTCAGTCTACTTTCAAGGGTGGCAATACACATTGTTTCAGAGTTTCAGACCAAGGGCAAGAATGACAACTTATCCTGGAGGCTTCAGTTAAACCTTCCCTATCCAATTCCAATTCCAATTCAGCAGACCAACATCCAAGAAGAACAAGGAGGAGGAAGAGGGGGGTGGTGACTGGTGAGGTGAGGAGGCCGGGCTGCCTCTCAAAGCAAGCCATCATTAGCCACCAAATGCAGGCATGCATCATATAGCTGACAGGACAAGGAGCAGAGGAAGAGAAGAAGGAAGAAGAAGAGGCAGCTGAACTGCTGAAGTTATGGCATATGACCAGATGCTCGCGCCGCTTCTTGGAGCTGGCCGATCGGCGTGGACGGGTCAGGACGGCGGCAACGCCGTGACGAGGCAGATACTCAAGTGCACGAGGTGGCAGCTGGAGGAAACCACGGACTTCATCACCTGTCCCTATCACTACTCCTGCGACAGCGATTACCCGGGGGACTACCACGCCGCCGTCGGCGTGCTCGTCGCTGCCTTCGCCGCGTACTGCTTCATCTCCACGCTTGTGTTCACGGTCCTTGAGCTCGCGAGGAGCAACGCGGCCGGGATCAGGGGCATCAAGAGGAAGTACCTGCTCCCCTCGGGGCCCTTCTTGCTCCCGCTGGTGCTGCTCGCGCTCGCCAAGGGGCAGCGGATCAACGCTGTCTTCCCGCTCGCGCAGCTCGGCCCGGCATTGCTGCTGCTGCTTCAGGCGTCGGCGCTCGCGTTCCGGAACGAGGCCGACGGGGACATCCGCTACGCGGTGCTGGAGGCGTCCACCGTGTCCGGCGTGCTGCACGCCAGCCTGTACCTGGACGCCGTCCTGCTCCCGTACTACACGGGGCTGGAAGCGCTCCGGTGGTCGCAGTTCTCCGGCGAGTGCGCGTCCTGCCTCTGCAGGATGGAGCCGCTGGTCGTCGGCGGCACGACGGTGCGGTACCGCGGCCTGTCCAAGACGGCGTTGGCGATCATCTTCGCGATGTGCTCGCGGATGGTCTGCCGGATTTACGGCGAGGATTGGCTCAGCGCGTGGACGCGGTCGGCGCTTGAATGCGCGGGCTGGGTGTTCGTGGCGGCCGACGCGGTCTACCTCGTCGGCTGGGTGGCCGCTGACGGCGGCGCCGTCGGGGTGCTGGCGTACAGCCTCGTCGCCGGACTGGTGTTCCTGAGCGTCTTCGGCAAGGTCTACAGATTCTTGGCATGGGTGGAGACGCGGCAATCGCAACGGAAATCAAACCTTTGCCATAGTGTTGTATGATAGTCGTCAGAAAAATCTGTAAAAAGAATATCAAACCATTTCTTACTTCACCTTTTGTTTTTGTTCATTGTACAATACACACAATGAGAAAGGAAAGGTGCAATTTTTTCATGCTTATATAAGTTTCTGATACCATTCTGAATTTTGTTCATGAAACTTCAGAGTTTCTTTCTCCTTTAGCTTCTAATATGGATCTGATGGTAGCTTCCTGATCATAGTGCACTTCGGATACTCTGAAGCTAAAGCTTCGAATTAGACGAGTGTTTAGTTCTGTACCTCTAATTTCGCATAAGCATGTCGAGGTTAGCAGTAGAGTCTGAAGTTATAGTGTCACCATTTGTCAGAAAAGGTGAATGGGACAAACCAGCAACCAGCAAGTGATCAAGCAAGATGTAACTATTGGAAACTAATCCTGCCTTAAGGCAACAGGATTACAAGTCATGCAAATTTTGAAATAGTATTAGAGTTATTCTTATTTGGTTTGTTACAACTTACAAGACATGAATCCTACTAGGATTTCTAAAGTTGGTTAGCCTATAAATATTGAGATGTAATCTGTGTTGTGTTGCAGATGTAGGGTGAAAAGAGAAAAAATAGATAAATAGAATCCGAAATTCGTTTCACGTAGTTTATGTTCTTCATCACTAAGATTTATTTGTAAAGTAGAGCGAGTACCGAGGTAGGAATTAGGTTTGCGTGATATTATTCAGATAGAAACTGATTGCTTTGCAATCCTGTTCTTGGAGGCTTCCTCTCTGAGAATTGTTCTGTTCTGTTCTGCTCCTTCTTGTTGTCAGAAATCAATTCTTCCTTTGTGTTGTGGAGAAGTGGTTGGAGCATTCACCTGGTGTCTCATCTGGTTGGGAATTCAGCTCCCCCAAAATGCCAGGACAGTGCATACCCACTCCAAGCAGTAACTGATGCAAGGACTGCAAAGAACCTGCTTCTGATGAAAGAACAAGGGTAGCAACTAGCAACAATTAACAAATGTGTGCGAAATGACAGTAAATGTACTTGTCACATAGTGTTTGTCCCTGCAGGCTACAATCTGATCTGCAATTATCAGGGTGTTTGACTTGGCTGCAGCCTGCATGCATGGAATCCCAGCCTTGAGCCTTCTTTCTTGAACAAAGTTGTTCGTCAAAGAAAAGGTCGCTGCTTTTTTTTCATGAAAAGGTCTGAAAGAAAAAGTCAGGCGCATACATTACACAGCCTCGAGCGAGCCTTCCACTTGAGAATGATTAGGTAGGGGCGATGAGGAGGCCAGCAAAATCGGAATGGGTCTCCTCTCCGGTCAAGTTTGGTGCACGAATCAATCAGCACTTGGTGCATTGGGAGGAAGCAAGCAAGCTTAAGGATAACACTAGCATCTTGTCACTTTCAGAGCCAGTCCCAAGTGTGCAGGAGCAGGACGGCTCATGCATGTAACATCCTTGTCTTCCAACTCCCCATTGGCTTTACAACCATGTGCATGCATACAAAGCAACTGAAAAAAGGGAAGGGAAGAAAGATGCAGGCAGCAGGTGTACATCCCACTGAAACTTTTACTGATGAACTCTTTCGACAATACATAAGAATGCATTCACTGATGAGGGGAGTCATCTTTCCTACTGTTAGGATCAAGTTGACCATGGCTTAAACTTTAAACCAGAGTTTATCTCAGTAAGCCTCAGTTAAATTAAGGGTTAAAGTAGAGGGTCTACGACTACGAGCTGTGGACCCTGTCCCTCTTGGAACTCGAGTGCACGCCATTGTTTATGAATTCTGTAGCCTTCTGATTGCGTACACATGACATGACATGACATGACTTTGTGATTGCTTACATTGTTTGAGAAAGGCTAATTAAGCACGCTTTGGCCGACTGCTGTCTTCCTTGTCATTTTTAATAGAAATTTAGTGGTAAGGTACATGTAGACAATACAAAATTTGAGATAAGATACACTTTTTTCATGGAGCGAATAGGTCCCTGGCCACGGCCAGAACTGTGACATGGTTTGCAAATTGAAAAATTCAAGCAAATTTTGCTGAATTGTGTACATCAAAATTACAGCAAATTGAAATGGGCCAGACCAACAAGGCCCATCCGAGTCCGAATCAACCCGTCACAAGGCCCGGCCGCAGGCCGGCGTCACGCCCCGCCGCAGCGCCGCCGCCCGCTGCGTCCGAGGATGGAGAGTACCGGCCCCCGCCCGCGTCCCGGCACGCGCCCTGGCACCGCAGTTCGTCACCGAGTTCGACGCCTCCCAAACCATAATCGCCTCGGCCGCGCCGGCTGTCATCGCGCCGCTGCAAGACTCGGGCCACTTCCTCAAACACAGCTCCCGCAAGCCCTCATCCCTCCCCACCCCTGAGGAGGAGGCCGCCCTCGCCGCATCCGCCGCCGGCGGACCCTCCTTCGTGCTTGATACGTCCACCGCCCCCGACAACCCTTCCTTCCACATTGCTCATGGTAACGCCTCGATGGAATCGGAGAAGACACCGCCTCCTCGTGCAGCTGATGCCCCCAGTTGAGGGACATGGCCAGCCTCCCCGATCATCGTGGCTTAGACGAGTTCAATGAGGTGCCTGTTGAGGGATTTGGTGTTGCACTACTCTCTGGCTACGGCTGGTCAACAATAAGGGGGATACCATTGCTCAGTTTGACCGCCACGCCGGCACACAGGGGTTAGGTTACAATCCCTCATAGGCCGACCCTAAGAAGACTCTCTCTGGCGAATGGATCGTTGGTGGGAAGAAAGAGTCAAAGAATGGGAATGTGAAGAAGGACCATGACAGTAGAGGTAGAACAGATGGTAGAGACTTGAGTGCCCACCAGAAGAAATCTGGTGAGAGGAGAGCACGATAGACATTCCCGGGATGCCCGAGCAGTTAAGATTGGTGGTGGTGGTGGTGGTGACAAGGTCCGGTGATTACATAGCGATATCAGGGTTAGGGTGGTTACTGGTTAGTGAGAAGTTGAGCAAGAGTCTGCACTTGAAGAAGGGAAGAGTTCTAGATGTGGTGGGGCTGACAGCTTCTGACATTATTATGGATGATTGGTCCGAACTGGTGCAGGAGGTGGAGCAGGATATGCTTGAAACAGTCCTGTCACGCACAAATGGGCTGGTGCTTTTGCTTGATGGGGAGCACAAGGGGATATGTGGGTGCCTTGTAGAGAAAAACTCAAAGGAGGAGACTGGATTGGTGGAGCTAGCCGATACAAAGGACATAATACATGTGAAATATGACCAGATTGCAGAATACATTGGAGACCCAGAGACTTGTGAGTTGTGAGTACTGATTGTTTTAATATTGAGGAGCTGGTATTTGTCTACCAAGAGTTCTTCTACATGCTAGGTAATATCTATTTCTTCTTTGTGAATTATCAGACATCAGTTGCTTCCTGGATGCAAAGTCTCAGACAAATTCTTAATTTTGCTTTGCAGTATCATCTTTGTGTAATCTCTACTTAATGATCGACGGGTTCTCTAAGTAAATGTCTGAACATCCTTCGTTGAATCTCCTTTTATTTGCATTATAATAACTCTTTTGTGTAAGTCTGCAGTTTATTTGCATTATAATAACTCTTTTGTGTAAATGTCACAATTTTTTCAATAAGAAGGCCACGAACTCTAGTCTTCACACGTGGAGTCGCCCCCTATGGATCGTCCATAACCCGCGCTTTGAGGCCCCTACCCCATACATGAGGGCCCACCCTTCATAGGTTGATTCTTTTTTTTTTTGAAACAGGCCACGCGGGCCCGACCTTAGTTGAAGGCCATGGGTGTGTCGGAATGTGATACGACAACTTTCTAGGAGGTCACCCATCCTAGTACTACTCCTGCCTAAGCAGGCTTAACATTGGAGTTCTAACGGGATTTGGTGTCAGCTAACTCATATCCCTTTCACATATAGGTCGATTCTTAACACGTGTTTTTGAGGGGACACCTAGTGACATTTTTATAATCAAGCCTGAAATTCGCTTCTAGGACCTACAGGTGCTACTTGGGTATCTTAACCACTACGCTACATGCCCTTTTCACATGGTGGAAGCTTCCTGAACCCTATCTTCTTTCTACATATGCATGAAGAACATTTCTAGTGGAGTTGCTTAGGCATGGTCTGATTTGATTATTTTACTTTAATATCTGCAAATTAAGGATGACAAAACATTTGTGTTCATTACATTACATTTTACATTTACTCGACATTTGTAATATCAGCCTACTTAACTTGCTTGAGTCTAAAGGCTGTTGTTGTGTAGTGGTGTTGTTATAAATCCTTGGAAGGAAATTCTTTCAAATATACGTGATAGGCTAGGGGTAGCACGAACTGAAAAAAAGCTTGTCCAACACCGGTTGAGATGGTTTGGAGATCTCCAACAAAGAACTTTAGAGGAACTGGTGCATAGTGTAATCCTGAGGCGTGACAATAGTGAGAGGAGAGGCAAGGGAAGACCAAAATTGACTTGGGAGGAGACAATAAAAAGAGACTTGAAATGATGGAATATTCCCAAAGATTTTCCCTTGAATAGGAGTGCATGGAGAGAAATTATCCATGTGACTGAACCTTGATTAATAGCTCCTATTGGGTTTCAATTCTAGTATATCTCAACTTGCTTGGGATTGAAAAGCTTTGTTGTTGTTGTTTGGTGAGTAGAGTCTGTAGTGCCTTTATGAGCTATACAAAAATTCTAGAAATTTTTATTAATAGGTATCGGGTATCGCTTATGAATTCATATTTAAAAAAATTGCACTTGTAGTGTACTCATCTTGTCTATTAGTTATTGATTGCCATTGCAACACCGTAGGCAAACTTTGTAGAGCAGAATACCCCATGTTGGTTGCATGCACATGCAGAGCACCTCACACCCATACCATTATGGTACTATTCTCACCACTAGTACATACATGGTGTTATGGCCAGTTGGCCACAATGTTTGGGCCATGGTAGTATGATACTCACCTGCCTTAAAGGCTGACCCCCTTAGCATCTATGTTCAATGAAGATAAACATTCATGAACATTTCCATGTGATGCCGTAACAAAATCAACAAGAGATACATATTACAGTGCATCAATATACTGATAAATGTGAATTAAGTTCATCATACCTGATGATAATTGTAACTAATTATGCCAAGGACTATAGAGAACTGAAATAGTAGCTACTGTAGTGTTACAATATTTTGATATTAACAAGAATGATTGCTCCTTGCAGATATGAGAAATATTTTTTATGATATTTTATTCTCAGCAGTTGGCAGTGTAGTTGCATACGGACGAGATATTAAAACTGCAGTACTAGGAGCGGATTTAGATGAAGCACCATTGTAATTCATGGATGATGTAAGCTACATGAATGAGTAGCACCCTGACTACTGAATAGAAATCATGGTATGGTGTGGCCATCCTATACACTTGGTAACTTTCATATTATCAATATTTGGTAGGCCGTTTTATTGACTATGATGTGTCACACGATGTTTAGCTGTTTTTGGAGCTCTTCTTGGACTTCTGTGATTCTGTCCTATTTTGTTGTGCCTATCCTACAGTCAACCTACACATAGAAGCCTCTATCTAGTCTTTCAAGCCCATTTCATTTGCATGCTGACAAGTGTCCTATCCACACCTTATCTTGTGTTGTTTGTGATGGGGTTTTTAGTAGAATCGACAATAAGGAAGTATGTTACTTTCTGTGATTTATCCACACCACAAATAAGCATCAAATTTTGACTAAGTTCCTTCTAAATATATTGAATGTGCCTTTTCAGTCAGTTAATGCCTGGGTGTTACTGCCTCACTATATAGAATATAATAGGTAGGTCTAATCTGTATTTGTTTTAGAAATGGAGGAATTATTTGAAGGCTGGAAAAAGCACATATCCGAAAGATGTCCTTAATGGTTCATAACTTCAATGCCACAATGGGCTAACCCAAGATTAAAATACGAGAAGACAGTTGTTTATGATGCTGCAAAATGCAAATGAGGTAACTCATACATCACATTATGTTTCATCTTGCATTGGTTTCAGTAACTTCTGATTCATCCATTCATAACCCTAAATAGCAATAGTTTCATCAATATTTTTTTGTTATTTTGGCAGTATTACCAATCTCGAATTTTTGCTAAGTATTGTGTAAATGCATGCAGTAAAACCTTCTAACTAATAGTTCAAAAAATGTTTTCATTGTTACCTATCCAGAACTAGTCGATCCAAATCTATCCAAAATTCTGAACCATAGATAGTAACAACTCCATCAATGTTAATTATTTCTTTTGTCACTAATGTTGATCCTGAATTTTGCTAAGTATCTCGTGAATGTATGCAGTAAAACGTTCTAACTAATAGTTCCAGATATGTTTTAACTGTTATCTATCAAAACTCATCAATACTGATCTATCAAAAATCTGTAACCACAATGATTTCAAATGTATAGTCAAGACTAGTCGTAGGAGCACCGACTAGTCGACTAGTCACGACTAATCGTAGATTAGTCATTGACTAGAGCTTCTACTGCACATCTTCCCAGCAAGAGCGCAGCCACAAGTGTTGCAGAATGCAGAATTGCAAACTTTTAGGATGCAGGGAAGAGAGGGCGGCGGCAGGGCGAGGAGCAGAGTAGAGGAGGCTGCCAGACCACCAGAGAGTGGCAGTGTGGTGGAGTGAGGAGGGCACCCAGGCAGTCGCCATCCTCTTGTCCTGTGGGCCATGGAGAGCTGGAGCCAGGCAGATCCCATGCAAAGAAAGGGGCGGCGACAGGGCAAGCAGCAATGTAGAGGAGGCTGGAGTGCCGGACCGCCAGAGGGTGGTGGCACCGTGGAGAGGGAGGAGGGCACTAGTGCAGTCGTCGTGGAGTCATGTACTCGTGTGGAGATTGGGATGCTGGAGGTAGGACTGGAAGGTCTGATGCAAACAGGGGTGGCAGCTGGTCACAGAAGGCAAAACATGTCTTGGCTGCTAGGGTTAACTCTTGGGCAGTTGGGCTGGGCTAGGCCGACACAGACTATTAGAGTATTAGAGGCCTTATTTGTCAGCCACCATCAAGTCGGCCAATTAATCACGATTAGTCGACCGTCATCGACCGATCAGCAAATTAGTCGACCTGATCGTATCGAGCGCCCTAGTCGGTAGAAATTTTCCGATCAGGCCGACTAATCGTTATTAGTCGGCTGAATTGTAATCACTGTGTAACCATAGATATTAGATAGCAAGAACTCCGTCAGTCTTATTTTTTTCTTTTGGTAGTAATATCGATTCTGAATTTTGCTAAGTATTTAATAAATGCATGTAGTAAACCCTTCTAAGTAATAGTTCAAAATATGCTTTAATTGGTTCCTATCCAAAACTAATCAAAACGGAACTATAAAAAATTGCTAGCCATAGATAGCAACAATCCCATCAATCTTACTTTTTTTCTTTTGGCAGTAATGCCAATCTTGAATTTTGCTAAGTATCTTGTAAAAGCCTTCTAACTAATAGTTCCAACTTCCAAATATGTTTTCGTTTTTATCCAAACCCATGCTTCACCTTTCATCTATATATAACCTCCCATGTAATCTCAACTCGCTGTATACAATCGCTGCACATCATTCTTTGATTCAAGCCGTGAGAGAAGCTATCAACTAGGAGATGGTGAAGTCTCAGCCGTTGATGGGTAGGAAAAAGATTGAGATCAAGCATATTGGGAACAAGAAGGTACGAGAGTCATGCTTTTCCAAGCGCCGCGCTACCGTCTTCAACAAGGCTAATGAGCTGGCTATCCTATGCGGTGCAATGGTAGCTGTTGTTTTTTTCTCACCCAGTGGCAAGGTTTTCTCTTATGGCCATCCATCTGTCGATGCCGTGGACAATCTCTTCCTCGCTGATCATGCTCCTTACAACAGCACTGCGAGCAGCTCAACCCAAGTTGAGGGTGGAACCAATGCAGTAATTCGTGAACTAGAACGTAGAGAAAGAGAGTTGAGAGATGTGGTAGCACAAGCCAACATAAAACATAGTGAGATGTTGAAGGAAGCAAGAATTAGGAAGAGCAGAGATCGACTGATGAATATACTACAACATGGGTTTGATGAGATGGGACTCAATGATCTAGAGGAGTCCGAAAAACTACTAACTGCGGTAGAGATCATAGTTGAAGAAAGGACAAACAAAATGTTGCAGGATAATGCCATGCAAGCGCGCGTGGTACCGAAACCATAATTTCCATCTGATTGTTAGTGTGCCGTGCCCATGCTCTCTCATGAATAGAATGCATCTGTGTATGTCTCAGTTGTAATGCTGCTTGTAGCTTTGATCCTTGGGCCAGGCCTTCTATGATTGTTTTGTGAAACGACAAGAATAAATTTATCATAAGAATATGATCATATTTTCAGGGATTGAGTGTACCTATCTCAAAATATTTTACTTCTTCTAATGTTTGGTAGAGCCCTATATGATGTGCTAACTATCATTTCAATTCTCTTTAAACCTTGTTTCTTTTAATTCCAGCTGCTGTCATCTATGGTGGATATATTTTCATTTGTACTGCTTGTGATATATGATATATCAATCTACTAGCTTGTTTGGTTGTTGGATCACATGTTTTATTGATGTTTATTTCCATGGGATCTATATATACCAGTATCTCCTTGCAATCATTAGCCATCAGTCCGTGTGCAACATTTGCTTCGGCTCTCTTTATCTATTAAATAGCTCACATTGTTCATGTTGAACTTACCTATCTGATTTGACATGGTGAGGGGATAACACTATAACAGAGGTGAGAGATGAATTTGTATTGAGTTGTAGCTTGCAGCCAGTATACCCTTAAAAACTAATTATAACGCATTTCTCATTTCAGATTTGTAGCTTCTTCCTTCCAGAAACTTATTAGCTCGTGCATGTTATCTGCAGATTATTCTGCAGTTGTGTTTCTGGCTGTGGTTGATATGTACCACAGTACCAGTGTATGCAATTCTCTTGTTGGCATCTACTTTCTGTTAAGATTCTATGAGATATATAATTGATAAGCGGCAAAGTATTTCTTGCAGGGAGATATACATTTTCTACATTATACTGAACTACACATGGAGGCATACAAAATTGTTCTATTTTGTGGATCTGATTCTGTATAACTGTGGAATTGTACAAGTGCAATTGTGCCGAGAGCAGATTGAATAACTCAGGCCAGTTGTGTTTTTAGTCTGCTAACGTGTCTCTGCAAAAATGTCAGTTTATTGTTGTACGTAACTACGTTGATCTAGTGTAGTGAGAATACGTTCTATTTTAATGGAATTATTTTATTTATTCCCTGTTTCCGTGAGCCATATCTTCCGTTTCCAGCTGACCATTACATTACATGATATGCAGCCGTGGACGACCTGAGATTTCAGTGCACAGAGCTCAGCATATGCCCCCCAGCATGATACAATGTTGGCAGCTGCAGTGTAAGACGACTGAGTATCTATTTAACTAGTCAGATGCCCGTGCTTTGCAACGATGCTTTATTTTTAATAGCAAATATTTATTTAAAGCATGATACAAATATGATTTGCAATGAATTTCATTCCAAATCTTCATATTGTGATAAAGTTATTTTATAGCACAAAAGCTTATATTAACGGTTCATAACCATCTTCAAAACTTTTATGTCTCTACCACCAAAATAATAGATACTGATAGCGATAATCTCTGATAGAGAAATATAACCAAGACATAAAAAATTATAAATAAAACAAGGTAATATAGTAGCAACAAAATCCGTGTTTAATATAGTAGAGAAGTATCAAATTTCTCAATACAAGTAAATGACAATGGATACAGCAGCGACGCAACAAAAAACAACATAAAAATCATGTCTAACAGCACAAATTGTGTTTTGAGGCCAGGTTTTGTGATTCGCAATGGCAGCTAGACCATTTAGAACAGGTAAGGCACTCACCAAAGGACGTGGAGGCAACCAAAAGACCAAGCAGCTATACCGCTTCTCTTTTTAGTCGGTTTCATCTATCTAGTCACCATAGATTCTGCTGATCTTGATAGGGTCCTTCCATTTCTGAATGGGCCTCTCCGCACTCTGTACCTTTGGTTGACGATCGTAGAACGCTATGAGGTGGTACTGTGGTGGATGCAACGGCAGTCTCTGCTAGAGCTTTGGCAGATTGCACAGCTTGCTTGAGTCATGAATTGATGCAATGTCCCCTGTCCACCATACTTGTGGAGTTCTGAAATAAAATTCACAAAGAATGTAATCTACACCAAGTGGACCTTTTTTCTACTTCAATTAAACATTAAAAGCACATTAATGAAGAGGAGTAACATGCAATATGTTTCTCTAATGATTCTCAAAGGTGGTTTTCTTAATAAATTTTCAGCTAGCCAATCTTTCAGCCAGCCCAGCTAAAGAAACTTAAGCATGTAAGAGATAGATATGCACATAATATAAAAAATGTATACTCTATAAATCTACAAATTATCAAATGTTAATAGCTAATCTAGTTTTAATAAATTATCGTCCCAGACAAAACAAACATGAAATGGAGAACATAACACAATTAAACACCATATAATCATCTACCAAAAATTAAGATTTTAAGTAATTGCATGCTATATCTTACACTCTTGTAATGTATCTAGTGTTTGGACACTCTAGTTATTGCTTATTTGAGACTACAGAATTTTAAGGTCAAACCCATTTTTAGTTAGCACACACCATCCTTTTTCGATTATCATACCAAGACATGATAACACAACTTAGTCTAGATCATACATATATCATTGATATATACCTAAAGGTGTATACTACTGGTAAACAAGGTGGTAGAAAAATAGAAGCAATCAAAATTTAAATTTTGAGTTACTCATTATCAAGCTCTTATGCATAAAACATTGTGCTCAAATATTATGTTCTCTCCCACCTGTTATCATCCCCGCAAATTGGTGTCACACTTTTTTTCAAAGAACACAACTGGGCAACAGCTACCAAGCAAAACAAATGAAGTATCTAAGTATTTACATATAGCATAGAGCTATAGAAAAATTATCCGGTTTTCCATGGGAATGTATGAATAACATCAAATTGTCATTTGTCAACCACAGTTCTCTTTCAGCATGCAACTTCAAGCCTTCTACATGGTCAAACAATCATGGCGCATAATATTTATTGAACATGAACTGTCAAATGTTAGTTACTACATTTCATTCGTCCTATACTCCTATTGTTCTTTGTAATCTATATCATATAGTAGTCTGTTCAAAAGTAAAACTCTTGACATGCAAATACAATAACAAAAGATAATTGCTGATGAGAAATTCCAGGCTTTATAAAGGTCTGTTACCCCATAGAGGTAACATGCCTTTATAAAGCCTGAAATTTGCACACCACATTATAGGATGTTCTCAAAGAAACATTGAACAGAACTCCAATATATACAAGAAATGCAGTATCTATACCCAAAGGCACCTTCAGATTGGACAATATTTGGAAGCCCATCGGTCAGGCATCGAGCAAATCCTAGATGGCTGAGTTTGGACTCAAACCTTCACAGAATCATAGCCTCCATAGGGCAGAGAGTTATATCTGTAATCACCTCAGCCGATGCGGACGGGGCAAGGTAGATGAAGGTTTTTAGCTTCTCAGCATGCTCTGAACCAACAATGTCCGAGTAACACTTCTTAAAGAACTCGTAGAACCCAAACTTGTAAGCCCTCTGGCTATTGTACCCAACAAGCGTGGCCATCCAGCCCTTGAAGAACCCACCAAGACCTTGCTCTTGGAGTAGGATGCCGAAGCTAGATGAGATGTCCTTGTACTTACCAGGGTCAACCTGTAAGGATGAACATGGCAAACATAGGTTCCATTAGCCGCCAGGGGAAGCTAGAGATTCGGATGACAGAAACAGAAACACGGAAGCCTCTCTCTCTCTCACACACACCTGCATGTTGCACTTAACGAGGTCCAGGGGTGAGGGGTCTGACGGCGAGGTGGGTGAGACTGGTGCTGAGGAGCTCGTCGAGGACGCAGGTGGCGTAGAACAGTGGCGTGTGAAGCGGTATCGGCGCATCTGCCTCTTATCCTCCAACCCCTCTCACACCATTTTGGATCCATGCCCTCTCCGTTTGCAGACAGCTGCCTCCCACCTCCTCCCAAGCTGCTCGGCGTTGGCGGCGAGCTCGGAAAGGAGGTGGTTGAGGAACAGCAACGACGGGGAGCAGCGACGACCTTGTCGGGGGCTTGGGGCTCGCCATGCGAGAACTGGGACTGGGGCAACTGTTGGGAGGAGCGTGACGGGGGGAACGAGGGCATCGTCATCGCCGACCGAGACACATGGTGACCTCGGTCGCGATGGAGACCCTGGCGCTCCCGAGCTTCTTGGGCGCTAACATGACAAACCCAATGGCTGCCGAGGAGTGGAGCGAGATGGCACAGATGAGCAGCACGAGCATGACGGCCGACCACCGTGACGAGACCCATCATCTCGGCCTTCTCCAGTGGCCTCTTCATCACCCGTCTCGCGGTGCTTCGTGCACATCCCCACCATCAGCCGACGCTACTCCGCACGGCTCCGGATGGACAGATCTAGCATCGGGGGTGTTGAGGGCGTGGGGTGGCAGGGAAAAGGGAGGAATGGCTCAGCGACGTGGGTGCGTGCGACAGTAGTTGCAGGTGCGCACAAAGGCTATGACTGGCGCGCTGAGCGCGTGGGAGGGAGGGGCGCTGAGTACGTGGGTAGTGGCGGTTCATCGAGGAGGAGTGCGTGGTAGTGGCGGTTCATCGGAGAGGAGCGCGCTACGCGCGTCTGGAGGAAGTAAGCTGCTGCAGACAGATTCATGCGGACGGACGAGTGAATCAACACTTTAATATAGTAGAGATATAGCTTAACTCTGATATTTATGTTAGATTTGGGGATTGTATGGTACAATGAAATATTTTAAATTTTTATTTTTGTCCAAAATTAAAACTAGATTACTCAACAAAATATCTTCAGTCCATCCTAGCTTTAGATTCAAGATGTTTTGGAGCTAGGTTTCGTTTCAGGATCAATGTCAGGACGTAAGTTACAAAAAATTAAAACTAGATTACTCAACAAAATATCTTTAATCCATCTCTCGATCTGTTTGCTCCTTGAATTCCATGGCAACGATGTTGACACAATCTTCTCATCCTTTTTGTCCGGTGCGACGACAAAGACGGTGTCGAGGCTGTTGCCGTTGAGCAGAGTGAGCAGGATTTTTAAGAGATTTTATACGTGATTATCTATATTTAAATTTAAGTATTTTAGTAAAAAATAGCTCCAACATTTATTTAAATAAAGTCTTCTCTATTTTTCCTACTGGAGGAATGCCCGATCGCCGATCGGCTTCACCAACCCCGCCGCCGTCTCATGTACTGCAGCCCGGCGACGAAGAGGTGGCCGTCGGCGGGAAAAACATTGGATCGCTACCACTACCAGCAGCAGCGATCCAAACATAACAAGCAGACAGGCACACACCACACACACAGGGAGTTATTTGTAAGATTTACTTCATACGGGCCGATCCAAGTAAGTCTTCACGCTACTTGGGCTGATATATAGAGTCCAAAAGGGAATCATCTTTCAGGGAATCCCCGATGCTGGCATCTACATCGATCATCGATGGATGTCAACGTCAATATAATTATATATGTGCACCATGTTGCTAGTTGGATCGATGCAGGCAGGCTAAGCTAATCATTTTGCTGCTGCTTGCTCAGCTCAGCTCAGCTCAGCTCAACTCCCTTGGTTTATACTTGTGTCAAAACGAAACTAATAATGTTGGCCATCAGTTAGCACCTGCCAAGGCTGCCAATTATTAATTAGCAGGACGTTCTCCACATATTTGACGTGGCAATACTACAAGTTATTAATGTAATCTGGATAACAGGAGTCAGATGAATTCATGACTCTTATCATATGACAACTAATTCACTTTTAACTATTCACTAATAAGTAATTATGTTTGTATATTGGTATTAGATTTTGATATGATGGACTTTTCTTTTGTTTTGTTATCTGCTTAAGTACATGCTTATTAATTTATTGCAATATGGGTTCTGTTTCTTTCTTTTTTGAGGCCAACTTGCACATGCTAACCAACAACGACCATGTTAATTAGTCCTACCGTTTTTTAGAGAGCCAAACTCCAAACTGTTGGTTGTTAATGAGAGACAAGGAAACCAGCAACCGAAGACTAGTTTCAGGTTCATCCAGATTCCAATCATAGCCAAGCCTCCCACAGTTGCAGTGTACTAAGTAGCTCACTTGTGTTTCTTGGACCACCAAACTGGTAATTTTTTAAAAAATAGTATTTAAAAAAAATCAAATTTGTACGGTGGAGGCTGCCATTTTTGCAATTTTTTGAATCCACCATACAAATTTGATTTTTTTTAAAAAAATACTAATTAAAAAAATCCCAAACTGGTAGTCTAGTCACAGCATGCATGTACATTTCAATGTGTTTGTCCTAACAGCAAATTTTCAGGCAGGAGACATGGAAAAATCTCCAACGAAAATATGCATATAACCACGAGCAGCTAGAACATCCGATCAACCCACATACATGCATACACCACTGCACGCAGCTAGTAGCAACAATGCACGTCCTGCTGCTGTTCGCTGCAAAGACACAGCCCCGTTTCTTTACAGCAACTTGCTGCAGTCCCATGAGAAATGATTAGTTCAGCGTCAGTTTAGGGGAATCTCTTCTCAGATCACAGTGTCCCTCTCTCTTGCATTGCTTAATGACAGTATATATGTAGCGTGTTAGTTTGCAGGTAAGGTAGCACACAATTAAGGGAAATATCATATTATGGTAGCGCACAATTAAGGGAAATATCATATTATGGTAGCACACAATTAAGGGAAATATCATATTATGGTAGCGCTAGCTCCGGCCGGCCGGCCTCGTGCCTAACGGTACAGAATTTGTTAATGGTTATGCTCCTCAACAACTAGCATGAACGGCGGCGCGGTCACTACTGATCCCTCTGAAACATACAGTGTTTTTCCAATGTATATATACTACATTACATGTTGAATACAAATCTACTCCATATGTGCACACAAACTGACTCAAAGAACGACCCAACAAATTAAAGGGTATTCATACAATTTCAGATTTTCAGACTGCAGAGAAACCGGAGAGTATTCATGCGTATTTCTGTAAGCTATGAGATCATTGATATGTAGGTCATGTGGCTATATATATCAGGCTAAAAGCCAATGCAAGCGAATATGCTGCCGGCAAAGACATTTTTTGGGTTGAGAGAAAGGTGCCAACGATGAAAGGAAAAGTGAGGGAATGTTCATCTTGTGTTGCTGGACAAAGTGCACGTCACGCAATTCGATTGCCTTTAGTTCCTTCTTCTTCCTCGTGGAGGAGATATGTGTATATGTGAGTTCTAGCTCGATCGGCCTCGACGAGGATGGCCCTAACTATTCCGATCCCCGGATCGCCAACATGGTCGTCACGTTGAAGCATCTCCTCGTCTCCATGCATGTGCCGATGCATGCATGCATCCATCCATCCGTAGCTAGCTAACCGCGTGCATTAATTCATCACGCACCTGCAGCCCGTGCCTCGTGCCGATCGATGGATTCGTGCTGCAGAACGTACTGCTCGAAGCTGGCTGGACGGATGGCCGGCCGGCACTACGGCGGTTGAATCTGCCCCCTCTCGATTATTGTGGGAGGAGAGTACGTACCTGCTGCACGCAGTATTTTAAGTGCTCCAATCAGAATAGATTCGTAAATAGTACTAGCAAGTGTGAATAGTTGTGGTTGTTTTGTTACTGCGAGTTCGTTCAGCTACAACCGAGGTACGTACCAGGTAGTGGTTTTCTCAAGGAGCTGAGGGCACGCGCCGTTCTTCGCCTTGTTCACATTCCTGCATGCAGCAACGACGGCACGACTCTCCGAACATGGTCAACCATCACACACGCATCAATTTGACACCGTACTTATCTCAAGCCAAGCTAGTAGGTATGTATAACAATTAACAGACGAGCTCGTACGCACGCATGAACCTCCATCCAGCCGGCAGCAAGCTTCGAACGCGCATGCATCTCAGGCGAGCGAAAGCTAGGAAAACGGAGGCAGAGGAGGCAAAGGCAGGCGAAGACGAAGACGACGACGTACGACAGGTGCAGCGCTTCGCGTGGAAGTGCGGGAAAGCGCGCGCGCGCCTCGCATGTGTAACCTTTACTACCTTTCCTTCCCTTTGTTACCATCTGCCTCCGGCTCCGCGTCCGGTCGCTTTGGCTAGGGCCGGCCTGCCGATCGATCGAGTATATGCAGCTGCCTTTGCAAAAAGGGCTTTCCTTTCGCATCGCGCCGAGCAGCAAGGCATGCATGCCAAACAAACTAACACTGTGCGCTGATCTACGACTCTGCCGGTCGATCTACTGCACCTTCGCAAGCGATCGATCTCGCTCTGCAGGTCACCTCGAGAAGCCGAAAGGAAGTTACAGCAAATGCAGAATGCATGATGATGCTACGGAGTATGGAGTGGCACTATGGGCTGGCTCTGCAGACATAAATGCAGGATTTGGATGCAGTAAGTCACCAGGTCCGCCACTGTTCGTTCGTGCACGAACAGTTGCCGTCCCCAATGATTGGATCGATCGATGATAATATGTAAGATCGATCGATGCACATCTTGTTAAGCCGATAGATACAAGACGTACGCCAGAATGGGTTGTATCACTTCGATTGGGCAAGGTGAGGATTTGTCAGTCGTCACAAGTAATGTTTTACAGGGCTACTGACCAATGTTCAGGTAACTGGAGTCTGGAGATGATCATGTTTATAAATCAACTCATGTTCAGATTTCATAGCGCGGGAAGGAATTTTTCACAGGAGGCAATTTGATTTGGACAGGAAGAGAGGAATATCTGAATACCACGTTTTTGTTCATTACATGCATGCATGGTCCCAGAGATAAAGAATCATAAGATTCTGAAGGATCCTATTCACAAAGAACAGAGCACTTCAATAACCTGTATTCAGTCAGTTAATCTGTCACTCTGTCACAACTGAAACTAGTAGTAGTACTTTATAGCTTCCGCATCGAATCAGAGCTCGAGAAATAATAGGGAATTTGCACACAAGTGAACTCAAGCAAGGGATGGGATTGCTCCATGTATGAACATGGATCAAACCATGTCAACGCAGTGACATACATCGCCTCGATCTTTGTACAAACGGCTCCTCGCAGCTCAAAGTCGTAATCCACACCACACTCTATATATGTAACAGATTAATCCTAGCTAATTAAACAAAACTGGCAAAAAAATAAAAAGGGAAAGAAATCTCACGAGAAGGGAGCAAATTTATAGCTTCACTTTGTTCGTCTTGGCTTTCTTGGATCGGTTCTCTTGACCCCAGCTCATCAGTTTGCGGAAAAGCCCCTGCCGTTCCTCGAAGTTGGATTTCCTCGCCAAGCTGCTGCGCTTCTTGCATCCCAAGCTGTTCCAGCTCCCCAGCTTCGCCGCTTTCTTGTCACCGCCCGCGGCGGCCTTGTCCGGGACGAGCGGCGGCGCCACGCACCGTATGAGCGCCCAGTCCACGCCGGCGAAGAACGGGTGCCTCTTGATCTCGGCGGCGCCGCGTGCGGAGCCCATGCGCCGCCGTGGGTCCCTCTCCAGCAGCCTGCCGATGAGGTCACGGAGCTGCGCGGCGTCGGCCTCGCCGTCGAGGTGCGGGTACGTGACCTGCTTGGAGAGGATGTTCTTGAGCGTGGCGTCCTTGGCGGGCCCCTTGAAGGGCGTGCGGCCGTAGACGAGCTCGTAGAGGAAGACACCGAAGGCCCACCAGTCAACGCCGTTGCCGTGGCCGCTCCCGCTCACGAGCTCCGGCGCGAGGTACTCGTGCGTGCCCACGCAGTCCTTGGAGTTCGCCGTGGTCGGCTCGGCGACGAACTCGAATTGTTCCTTTGCGTCAACGTCGTCGTTGTCGCTTCTTCCATTGGCAGAGAAGCACGATGGCATTATCCTCTTCTTTTGGCGACTCTGTATCCGAACCTGGCGGCGGCGGACGGCGGGCTCCACGGACGCTGGGAACGCGAGGTCAAAGTCAGATAGCACGACGTGCCCGTCGCCGCGGAGCAGGACGTTCTCCGGCTTGAGGTCGCGGTACACGAAGCCGAGAGTGTGCAGGTACTCGAGCGCTAGCAGTACCTCGGCGGCGTAGAACCTCGCGGCGGCAACTGGCAGGCGGCCCTCGGGGCGGCGTCGCAGCATCGCGTGGAGGTCGCCTCCGGAGCAGTAGTCCATGAGGAAGCACGCGTAGCGCCCGGCGTCAAGGCGCGCGTAGAGGGTGGGCACGAATGGGTGGTCGAGCGCTGAGAGGACGCGGGACTCCGCGAGCACGTGGGTCATTCGAGAGGGGTCGTCCTCTCGGAGGTCGATGACCTTGAGCGCGAAGAGCGGGGAGGCGGGCGGCGAGCTCTTGAGGCGGCACAGGAAAATCCGCGCGAGGTGCCCGTGTCCCAGCTCGCGGATCAGGTGGAGATGCGCGAGGCGGAGGACGCCGTCCGGTGTGGCAGCCCGCGAGGCGGCGAGGAGCGCCCAGTGCGGGGACGCGGACGACGAGTGGGGCCTCGGCGATAGCGAGGTGGAGGACGAGAACGACGGCAGTGACAGCGAGCTCCGCGCGCTGAAGGTGGTGGCCGTGGTGAAGGAGGACGTCGAAGCGGAGGCGGTGGAGGTGAACGAGTGGTCCAGCGCGCCGGCGCCGACGTCAGCGACGGCCGGCGGGAAGTGGAGCGAAATGTCGGATGACAGCGGGGACGGCGGGGCGGGCTCGTGGAGCTCCATTGGCGGTGGAGAAAGGGGCGGTGCTGCTGCTTGCATGGCGGCGAGAGAGCGAGGCAACCAAGGAGATGTATGCGAAGGCTGTTTGGGTCGTGGGGTGGGCTTGGGGTTTTAAAGACATCTTCGAAGGAGATGCGAGCAGAGAGAATGAAGCCGGAGATCAACGGCATCGACTACTGTAAGAATCGAGTTACCTCTATGTTACTGTACACGTGTATATAAATTAAACCAAATAAGTGATAAAATCACCTTACAGTTGATCAGGTGAACCGTTTTCAAATCAAATAGTATGTGTTGTATGTTCTTGCATTTTTAATTTACCTAAGTGTAAGGCTTCATTTGCAAAATCAGACTATTTTCGGTTCTCATTCGGCATGCAGTGGTAAACTTTAGTTACTGTCACGTTCGATTGGATGGTCATATGGTAATTAGGAGGACTAATTTATAAAACTAAATGTGGAACACTTAGGCTAATTTGCGAGATGAATCTATTAAATCTAATTAGTTTGTGATTTTATAATGTGGTGCTACAATAAAAAAATATGCTAACGATGAAATGATTATGCTTAATAGATTCGGCTCGTAAATTAGTCTCAGAGTTCTACAATTAGTTTTATAATTAATTTATGTTTAGTTTTTTAATTAGCATCTAAATGTCTAGTAAGAGCTAAACATCCGATCCTTAGGGGGTGTTTGGATCCAGGGGCTAAATTTTAGCCCGTGTCACATCGGATGTTTCGACATTAATTTGAAATACTAAGCGTGAACTAATTATAAAAACAATTGCAGAATCGGAGACTAAATCGCGAGACAAATTTTTTAAGCCTAATTAATCCATAATTAGCAAATGTTTACGGTAGCATCACATTGTCAAATCATGCTGTAATTAGGCTCATTAGATTCGCCTCGTAAATAATCCTCCGATTATGAATAGATTTTATAAATAGTTTACATTTAATACTTTAAAATAGTATTTAAACATTGGATGTGACATGAGGCTATTAAATACCCCCTTAGTATAAGGGTAAAAGAGCACAATTTTTTAGCACGTGATTTCTAACACGACTTTCGGTAACGAATACGTCTATCACACATTCACACCATTCAATCTGTCTTCCATATGCACTTTTTTTTCTTTGAAGACAATCTTGACACTGAGAATCTGTTTTCCAACAAAAGTTTCTTGTGATCGTGATCGAGCTTACAGTGCCCGGCCAGCTTCTGGCGATGAGCTTCTTGTTCTCTTCTGCCGGTCGATCGAACCAGGTTCCCCCGGAGTGGCCAGTCAAGAGTTTGAACGTTGAAACATTGCATTCCTAGGTATGATGTGCCATGTGCCCTAACGGGTTTAGCCAATCAAAGCTCAGTCGGTAGTCGCCACTGCTTGTTCGCATGCTGCATGCACTGAGCTGAGCTCTGTTCCTCCCGTGCTCTCCGCACTAACCTCTACAGCCTCCCGGTCCCTGAAGCCAAGCTCTTTTTGATACGCCTAAGCTAAAGCCCTAAGGTTCGTTCGTTCTCCTGTCGTTGTACATCCACATGTTCTCCTCTGTTCGGTAAGACGAGAGAGATTTGTGTGGAATAACGCCGAAGGCATGAATGTTCTCGTGTCCGTCTAATAGGAGGCTTGCGTCTGTAGGACGAGATGGATGGATGGATGGATCCGTCGTGTGATCTGATGTGCTGCATATATAGTTTTCTATGGTTGGAAGTGAAGCTTCTGATGAAAGATTAAGATCCACTGATCGCCTTCGCCTGCATGCATGCATGGCTGATTAGATGCAGATAAACATATTCATCAGTTACGATCACCTCCGGGCCCATCGGAGGAGCACTCGACGTGACCTCGTAGTGTTAGTAATTAGCTCTCGGGGAGGAGAGGGGGACCGAGTCCCTCTCCTCCCTGGAACTCGGACTCAGCCAAAACAGACCCCCTGGTCTTTAGGCACCCTGATCGGGGGTGCCCCAACCGAATTGGTTGAAGGGCCCCCTGGCGCACAGCACTCTATAAGTAAGGGCGACAGTGCACAGAACAGGTTGATGTTCATGTTCAAGGTCACCCAAAATGCTACACCGATCTACTCTCGTGCTGGAGCGTCGGGAAGCCCCCTTCGCCGCCGTTCACTGGAATCCGACGCCACAGCACCGGCCATGGCGTCCTGCTCATCCCGGAGCAACCCAAAGGTACACACCTAAGTTCTACCCTACTAGACCTAACCCTAGACGATCCTAACCCCCTTAGTTTTCAACAATGGTATCAGAGCCCCGTTTTGTTCTAGGGTAGGCATGTTAGGGTTAGGGTGGCGTCGGGCTCCCTTGAGCCGACGCCACCACCACCGCACTAAGAAACCCCCCCTTAGCACTCTGTAAGCCCTTAAGTTCGCCGCAATCAGAACCTAAAGAGGGTTTAGGGTTCCCGAAACCCTAGCCCTGCGGTAAGGAAACCCAAGAGGGTTTTCGGTCTCGGCCAAAGAACACACAAAAAAAAAAAAAACAGAAGGAGGATTAGGGTTAGGGTGAAACCCTAACCCTAAATAAGAACTAAGGGAGCCGGGTTAAGGACCTTACCTCGTCGCCGACGCCGGATCTGGCCTCGCCGGAGTCCGGGAAGACGACCGCGCCGCCACTATGCTCGCCTCGGTTGGTAGAGACCGCCGCCGGTCAGCTCGACGGAGCGCCGCTCACCCTCGGGTGAGCGCGCGGCTCCGGCCAGCTAACCGGCGGGCGGCACGCCGTCGCCGTCGCCGTCGGGGGGGCCGCCGCCGCTTCGCTCCGCGCCGCGCCGTACGCGCCGCCGCCGCCGCTCTCTGCTTCGCTCGGGGACCGCGGGGGGCAAATGAGGCTAGGGTTTTTCCCGGGGGGTGCGGCGCGGCTGTTTTGTGCGGGCGCAAACGGCGCGCGGCCGTCGGATCTGATCCGACGGCCATGATCAGTCAGACCGAAAGGCGGCCCAGGCGGGGCGCGAATTGGCGGCCCAGGCCCAGGTTGCGGCCTGGGTGCGCGCAGGCGCATGGAAGCGCTGTAGGCCGGGGTTGGTTTTCTCACTTTGGGCTGGCCTCAATACAGTTTTGGGCCGAAATCCTTTTTTGATTTTCCAGAATTTTCAGATTTAGTTTTTCAATTAAGTAATACCTGAAAAATCAGAAAAATGCCCAAAATTAAGAAAAGATAAGTTATCTGCGGGGAAAAATTTGTATAAGTTTGTACAGACTCAGTAAATTTTATTATGAATTTTGCAGCAATTTTAAGTACTTTTATGATATTTTCTTTATTGAATTTAGTCTAAGGACTATATTTAATTAAGGAATATTATTTTAGAATTTATGTTTGAGTTAAATTTCAGAATTTTATCACTATTTTAATCAGTGTACTAATTAAGATTAAGTATTCCGCTGTGCATATACTGTTTAAAATAAGTAATGTATTAATTATGATTAAGTTTTTCCGCTGTGCATACACTATTTAAGATTACTCAGAAATTTTGTGTTCTGAGTTTTAAAGCATTTTTAGTATTTTGTGATATTTATTTATTAAATTTAGTCCAAGGACTACATTTAATTGAAGAATATCTATTAGGAATTTTGTTTAAGTTTAAATTAGAATTTTTATTACTGTTTTAAGCAGTGTATTAATTAAAATTAAGTCTTTTGCTGTGCATGTTAAGATTAAGTCTTTCATTGTGCGTACACTGTTTAAAATTAGTATCATGCTGTAAATTCAGAATTTTATTACTAATCAAGCAGTGTATTAATTAGTTTTAAGTCTTCCGCTGTGAATACACTGTTTTAAGATTAGTACCATGTTCATCCTATTAATTAAGTAGCATTTATTCTGTCAATTAAAATTGAACCAACGAGATAATTTAATTTGGCATTATAAATGTTGTATTTTGATAACATAGTGATTTTATCTCCTGACCAACGTTGGTGATGAAATTACTGTGGTTCAGTTGAATTGATTCTATTTCTGCCCAACGGTGATGTAGAATTAATTCGCTCTTTTAAGTATGCCACATGTTGATTTTGACCAACGTTAAATTTTCATGTGTCATATTATGTCTGTTATAATATACCTTGATAATGTTCCTTATTATAAATGTGCTAAGTCATAATCTCCGGCATTGAGTCTCTCAGTGGTAAGAACTACGGTTCCCGGAGATGAGATATTAAGATAGCGATTGCGCTATAGGACATAAATCTTGCTTTAACGCTTGATTGTCTGATTAAGCGTGCGAAGCTCGTGATCTGAGAGGATGAAAGCCAAGAGGTTTTTTGTCATAAGGTTACGTGACTTCGCCGAAAGAAGAATAAAGTAAGATATATCGTACTAAATGAAATCAGTGAAAACACAAATGTATTATGATTAAGAACTCCATTATGGAGCCAATTAGGGGTTCTATCCCACATCATGATACTGCAAAGAGTATCTGAAGGTGACTTTTCTAAGGCGTATGCTAGCACGCTTATTAAGAAATGCATAGTAAGTTTTTGTGACATGGTTTTCAAAGCTGAAACCCATGAATAAAGAGCTTGATGAGGATATTATCGTCCAAATCTTTTATTATGACGTCACACTAAGTTTTCTGATCATTTTGTGATCAACTACAACTCACAGCGAGAGTGTTGAAGTTTGTAGATGCTGATTTCAAACCATGTATAAGAATTAAGAAAGCACACAATGATTTAGGTCATAATGTGCAACACCAATAAAGGGGAAGAAGCATTATAAGACTTGTTCTAATGATGCTAAGGACTCCTCTTATAAGCTCACATAAAGGAACAAGATGTCCTGAAGGGCATGTACAGACATGTAAGGACGAACACCACATGAAGGAATATATGGAGTTCCCAAAATGGATGAACAAGAATGGTAATAAATGAATTTTCGCACTTAGAAATAAAGTCTTTAGTCTTGCTTTTGAGCATGACAAACTTTATTTATTTTCTCAAGATGATTTTATCATCTGAGAATAATGATAAGAGCAAAAGAATTGATGACGTATTTTCGAAATTATGGCACTATCTAATGGGCCATATTTCGAGGGGGAGGATTGAACGTTGAGTCAATTCTTCCGCTTTAGTTTCTTTATACTAAGTTTCATGCATACAATTGCATTAAGATAAATACGTCAAATAAATTAAGATGATAATGGTAATTTTTATCTCCTGACCAACGTTGGTGATAATGTTATTATATTTAAGTTCAATTGATTCTAATTCTGCCCAACGGTGATTTAGAATTAATTGATTAACATTTATCCAATCTAAGAGCGATCAGATCATTAGTTGCTCTGGATAAATTTAAGATGTTTTAAGGCTGATTCTTATATCAGCATGATCTAAAGTTTAAAAGAGTAAGATCTGACCGTGTTACGGTCAATATACCTCGTATGGCCGATTTCTTTAACTCTTTTGCAAGGTTCTATAGAAAATGGCAAAATAGCCCGGTATCTTATATCGGGTGTACATAGTAAGTAGTATGGTAAGTTATTCCACTTTACCGATTAATTTATGGATGGAGGCATTCAAACCACCATTCATAGTTTTAATTGGATCCTTAATAAGTCTGTGCCTAAAAGCACCATAAGAATTATGGACATGACGATAACTATTTTCTAAATTATTTTAGAATAAGGGTATGTCGTCCTGCTAAAGCTATATTTTTAACCCAAATATTAATAAGTTAAAGTCCTAAGACAGTAAGTTGTCAATTTTATTGACTGCAAAGATAAGTCTAAGTGATCTCGTTTTGTAATGTCCTAACAGACATGTTAAGTTTGTAGAAACGAGATACGCATTTTATAGAAGATGTTTTAATCAGGGGGAGCACGGTACTTAGAGAAATTAATCTTGAAGAGAAGTGGGTTAGTGAATCCACTCCTATGATTCAAGAGCAATTTTCCATGTACCTGTGGTAGTGTCCTTTGTCCAACACTTGAGTTTGGACCTTCATTAGCGACATCTATTGTACATGAGGCTCCTGTTATTCAGGAATCTGCATTTCTAGATAATGCTAATGAAGAAGTAAAGGAACAACTCTCTAACTTAGTAAATAATGTGCCAACTCAGATAAGAAGCAGATTAAATGAGACATTTTTGTATGTCTTATATAAGGATTCTTTAAGAATCATTAAGTCACATTATGACTTAGAACTGCATCAAATTGATATAAAGACGACATTTTCAATAAGCTTTGAGTGAGAATGTTTATATGACACAACTAAGTGTTTTGTCATAGAAAGGAAAAGAAATTTTAGGATGCCGTTTATTTAAGTCCATTTATGGACTTGAATAAGTTTAAGTAAGGGCATTTAAAATTTAATTAGACTATTAGAAAATTTTGGGTTTAAGAATAATGAAGAGGACAATTCTGTTTGTCTAAGTTTAAGAATGGGGAATTTATTTTCCCAGTTTAGCATGTGGATGACATTCTGTTTGCAAGTGGTAATGTCCATCTAATATTAGAAACTAAGAATTATTGTCCTCTCATTTGACATTAAGTACCTTGGAGAAATTTTCCTATGTGTTAGGATTGGAGTTTCTCTAAGATATCATTAAGGGGGTATTAAGATTATGGCATACGGCATACTAGAAGATATACTGATAAAGTATATAGTATGCATGCGTATAAGCTATCGCCTGATCCGATAGTCAAGGGTGATAAGTTGGGAACCTTTAGTATCCCAGGAACCAATATGAGATCGATCAAATTGGATTGGTTCCATATGCTTCTGTTGTCGGAAGCCAATGTATGCTCAATTATGTACTCGCCCTGACTAAGTTTATACCGCCGGAATGCTTGGCAGATATCAGGAAATCCAGAAATAGATCGCTGGATTAAATTAAGAAAGCCTTAAGATTTATATAAGGCACAACGACCTCATGCTAATGTATGATTAAATAACCTAGCAATTGCGGGTTATTCAAATTAAGACCTTGCGAGATGAGTGAATGCTAAGTAGTCCACATTAAGTTGTGTATTCACACTCGCAAAGGGAGCTGTGTCGTGGAAAAGCTTCAAACAAACTGTGACGGCATCTTCCACGATGTATGCCGAGTTTGTAGTATGTTATGAGGTCACCGGACAGGCACTATGTTTTAAGAAATTTATTCCGGTTTTAAGAGTGGTCGACAACATTTTAAAACTACTTAAGTTATACTGTAACAATGAGTCAACAGTATATTTCTCCTAAAACAAGAAGAAGTGTGTTGCTGCCAAACACATCTAAGTTAAGTGTTATATTGTTGAGGAGAGAATCCAAGATCAAATGATAAGTAGAGCATATAAGTACCAAGCGAACGCTTGCGGATCCGCTCACAAAAGTTTTACCTCCCAATGTGTTCAGAGAACACTTAGTCGACATGGGTTTAAGGTAAAACTATGATCTATGGATTTATAAGGGCCCAAAATGAGTTGAGAAACTGTTTCAAAATGGAAATGTGCATTGTAGTTGTTGAGTCATATAGTACGTAACTGACTATTATGATGCAGCATGCTCTATGCATTGATCTATAATGGAATAGGTGTAATGTTAAGTTAAGTTAAGAACTAAGTCGAGATCTAGGGGGAGAATGTTAGTAATTAGCTCTCGGGGAGGAGAGGGGGACCGAGTCCCTCTCCTCCCTGGAACTCGGACTCAGCCAAAACAGACCCCCTGGTCTTTAGGCACCCTGATCGGGGGTGCCCCAACCGAATTGGTTGAAGGGCCCCCTGGCGCACAGCACTCTATAAGTAAGGGCGACAGTGCACAGAACAGGTTGATGTTCATGTTCAAGGTCACCCAAAATGCTACACCGATCTACTCTCGTGCTGGAGCGTCGGGAAGCCCCCTTCGCCGCCGTTCACTGGAATCCGACGCCACAGCACCGGCCATGGCGTCCTGCTCATCCCGGAGCAACCCAAAGGTACACACCTAAGTTCTACCCTACTAGACCTAACCCTAGACGATCCTAACCCCCTTAGTTTTCAACACGTAGCGCCCATCTCTCGAGGTTTCAGTCTTTCAGATCGGATTGGACGCTCTGCTGCGTTGAAATTTCCAGCCAGCAGGTCAGATAATTGTTCGAATTAAGGAGAAGAAGAAATATCTATCCATTTCCATAGCCCACAGAATCTCTCGAGTTGCATCAGTTAGTTTCTTGATTCTTGCTGTCGTCGAGGAGGCTGGTAAACCAGAATTATAGTTTTTTTTCCAACTTTGCAGTTCATTTCATTTTCAAGCTCCCAGCTCGAACTGTGTCGACGTGCAGTGGAATATATGCAAGGTGCATGCATGTGTGCCAGCATTTGCGAGGAATATGGGTGGGTAAAAGCCCCAATTTCCGGTCGTAATTCTAGTGCCGAGAATGACACCCGCATCTACCAAATGCATCGCTTAACTTTGAGCATTGATCAATTAGTGGTGATTAATTTGTTCCCTTGTCCTCTCCCTCCAGCTTATAGCTGTCAGAATTTGCTTTTGGAGAAGACCAAACAGGTTAAAAACAAACTCAGGCGCAAATTGTGCTACACTCGATCTCTGAACTGAACCAACCCAACCTACCAATCAGATTAACCTGCCACAAAGCCTGATCTAGTGACCAAGTTCAGCTTGCAGCTAACGCACGGCCTGGCACAAAGTCGTCAGGTCAGTACTGAACTTTTTGCCTCTGACGAAGTGTCAACAGTTCAACACACAACAGCATGGCATCTCCGGCGCCGTCCATCGTTGAGATTCCGGAGCTTCCATGAGGCCGCGGCCTGGCGGCCATGAGGCTGAGGGCTTGTACGTACGCTGGTTTTGGTTTTCCACGCAGAGATTCCCTGCTCGCTTGATTTCTTTTTGTCTGTGGCGGTGAAAAAGAAATTCGCGCAAGTACAGCGTCAGGAAGAACGTCCCAGTGGGCAGTGGTGGAGCCGGTACTAGTTGTGACTCGATCGATATTCTTCACGTTGTTCTTCGGCTGTTCGGCAGATGGCAGTGGTGCAGCTCGACGGCGGCAAGCCCGGGAGCTGGCTCCGCCGCTGGCCGGAAACGCCCCGCACATGGCGAGATTTCGCCGAGAAATGATTGGTAGACGCGCGCGCTGTGCCTGATTAATTACTGATCAATCGATCACAATTCACAAGCTTGCATCATGCATGCGCTTTGCGGGTAGCTATGCAGGTTTTGATGATGAGCGATGTATGATGGTGCGCTGTTAGTTTACGGTTTCTCTGTTTGTTTGTACCTGGTTGGGCAGCCGATTACCAGCAATCACGACTAATTGAACGAAAGATGCCAAATAATACAGAATGCCATAAGGATCTAATTAAGCTATTAGCTATGCCTAAGGCTTGTGGTGCTAATAGGGTTCTATACTTCTATATGCGTGTTCTTTCTCTGTAAAAGATAGATAAGAACAAAGCAACTTTCTTAGATTACAACTAAGGCAGCAAGATTTCCAGGGATACTGTTTGTACAAAGGTTTTCATGCATGCTGGCTACTTAATTTAGTTTCAAACTGAGGAGCGGTCGATAACGTAACACGGCAGGATGAGCATTCCCAAATCAACGGTTTTATTGACCATATACCTGTATTAACTGTGTGTTCTAATCATCACTTGCTGGTTAACCGCCCCTTTTGTTTCGTCCAGATGAGCGCGGATTGGTTCCCAAATTTGTCATCAGGTCACAACTGCTTCAATTAGTATAGTATACATGCCACTATCATGCCGCATAAAAGACAACCGATCGATCACATGGTCTCATATTTAAGAGTCGGTTCAACTGTCAATGCAGGAGATCGATCGATTCATGCTGTCAGTTTGCAGTTAAAAAATAGAGAAGATTATGCACAGGTCAGATCGCCGCCTGCTGGCCGGAGATGACAGTTAATAATCTTTGTAGTCTTGTGCACGCGACGCACCTAGCTAGCTTACAAGTTACAACTGCCAGAGCACTGTACTAGGACTAGGAGCACACATACCTGTCAGTTGCAATTTGCAACCGACCAGCTGACATTTTTTCACTGTTCAATTACGCGCAGCACGCATGATCTCTGCGATCTAGGGTCACACTGCATGCTAGATGCTACGCAACAGCTACGCAGCTCGATCATTAGTTAAGCATTAGTTACTGTACTCTCACCAAAGTTCATATTACCATATAACATATCAACCCTGAATCTTGCATATATCTATCGTTGATGTTGATGGATTGGTTTCTATATATTCTTTGATTCATTTCATCATTTGCACAGAATCTGGAGTTACTAGCAAATACTACCAGCTGTAGTACATCAATGGTACTAGTAGTAGATAGTTTAATGGTACGCGATGCCGTGTCATTGCCAGCCACGCGCCAGCGCCGGCCGCCGGCGGCCGGGCGCGGCACCCGCTGCCTCCTATTGTAACATGGTCTTAGAGGCCGCGGTATCCGACGAGGCGACGAGTATAATTTTCGCCGGACGTACACCACAACCACGTGTACGCATGCTACCGGTAAAACCCATCGGAAGAAACCCCCACGTGGATGACGACGCGAGAGGCGGCCGGCGGCAGATGCTGGCTCGTGCAGTCGTGCCGTAGGCGCCGCGATCGAGCAGGGAGCGGTGGCTCGCCGGAGCTAAGAACGAGGGGCTCACACGTGGATGCACGGTTACTTTGCTTGTGTCCACGGTTTCGCCCACGCGTCCGCCCGGCCGAGGCACGAGCGCGAGTGTTGGAGTTGGCCAATGGCCAGTCCGTGTTGGACGACGCGCGCAGATCCCCGCGCGGGGAAAAAGCTGCAGGCGTCTCGCCTGCGGCGCCCGATCGGTCGACCGATCTCCACGCGACGCAGCTGTCGCAGCAAGAGTCCGCTTGCACACAAGCGCGGGGAACGTAGCAGCTGCAGACTGCGGGCTGTGGGCGCCGGCCGCGCCGGGCATGCGCGATCCCCGAAACAGCGATCAAGGCGTGGACCTTGAGCGATACCCAGTGGCCACTGGCCAGTGCTGCAGCGCTAGGCCGCTAGCTCGTAGCTGGGTCTGCGACTGCGACGAGCCGACGACGCACGCATCAACTGGCTATGTCAGATCAGAAGTCAGCAGGTGTGTGCTGCAGTGGACTGACTCACGGTACAGTGAAAAGCTGTATGTGCGTCCTGTGTGCTGCTACTCCTACGGTCTTCCTCACGCAAGCAGTCAACAGTGCTAACCTACTGGCTACTACTAGTTCGTAGGTTCGTGCACGCGCCTGGTAAAATATGTACGTGATGATGGAGGGCAGCCGGCACCCGGCAGAAGCGCATGCACAGTTGCACACACGATCGAGCGAGCTGCATGCAGGATCGGCGAACGCCGAAGTGGCCGAACGGTACCACGGCTGTCCTAGCTAGACACTCCTAGTATCTAGTACGCACTCCACCACGCAACACGCACTGTGACAGTATGACTGTGCACTGTGCTGTGAGCCTGTGACATAAGTCCAGGCCACTGCGCCGAGCCCGCTCCCGCGCCCCCACCACGTCGCGCTACGAGCAATCAATGTACGCGCGTCGTATGAACGTGGCGACCTCTGACTCAGTCGGTTTCCCGGCACGGCGGCAGAGCGCAGCCGCGCCGGCGCGATGGATTCGCATGCACGTCGTGATCTCGATGTGGGGGGCCTGGGTCTTTCGATGCACGCGCGTACGGCGTCGTATAGCGCACGTACGCAGGCGAGCCCCGTCCAGGCCAGTCACTACGAGCTGAGACACAGACACACGCCGGCCGTGCGCGTACTGTTGCTCATCGGCTAGCGCCGCAGCCTGCCCGCGTCGCGCCGGCCATGCGCGGCTGTCGCGCGGAGTGGGCTGTAGCTCTCCGGCGTGCCCCCACCCCCGTACGCGGTTCTGCCCTGCCCTAATACATGAACACCGCGTCCGTCATGTACGTGTTCATGCAATGAGACTCACAGTGACTGTGCGTCGCTTGTGCAACTGTGCCTGTCAGGTCAGCTCGTGTGCAGTTTCACTTAAGGCCTCTACACGACCACACGCGTACACGCACAGAATCGAAATCTGCAGATTGATCTCTGCACGCAAATCTTGCGTGCGGCTGCGTGCATGCCGCTGGTAATGTGCCAAGTTGTGACACCCATGCTGCCCGCACTGTGCACCGTGGACTCACCAACCCTGCCCACGCCAACACCTGCGCTCGCCGCTCGCACCAGCCAACGCCCGCACGCACGTGCGCGCCCCACGTCAGCGCACAGTCCCTGCCATCACAGCCACTCCGATGCCCCGCTCAGACCGTCAGATTTCTCTCTATGTCGCCCGGTCCTTCGTCGCCCTTGTACCCGTGCTTGTCACCTCCAACCACCCTAGCTCGGCCGAACGTCAGCTCCAGCACGCCCTTCACCTGCTCCGCTCCCTGCTCCGACGTGCGTCGCCGTACCCCTCCATTAATCACCTCACGTCGTCGCCCATGCCGCCGCGCGTGTTTAAGAGTCCCCCGAGCTCGACCGCGGCCTGCACGCATGCTCATTCAATCCCTAGTCCACTGCCAACCCCCTCGGAGCACTAGAGTTCACCGTCGTTCTTCGCGAGCACCTCACCGCCACTTTCGGGTACGTCGAGATCTCCCTCCTCGTTGCTCCATTCCTTGTACCATTAGCGGGAACGTGACCAGCACCCTCTGTTGTCTTCATTTCCGCAGCCGCCGACGCCGGAACCGCATCTTCACCGGGGACCCGTGTCGACGCCGCCGTGCCTTGTTTCGACCATAGGTAAAACTTCCTCCTAATCCCTTGTAGCAGTAGCTTACTTATGCCCTACCATTCGTGTTCCATGGGATAGCCTTGGTGGAACGCCATCGGAACTCGCCGACGACGTTAAACTATGGAAACCTTTTAGGCTTCACCGTGGGTAGCTTCGTAGGAGCCAATGTAGGTATATCAGAGACCATGGATAGTTTACTGCTAACTCTAATCCCATGAAAATGTCCTCCGTTGGTCGCCGGAGCACCCCTATGGCTCTCGACGCCACCCCTTTGTTAGTTTACCCCCTTTTTAATTATGGACAAACCGTAGCTCTAATTGAAAATCCAACCGTACATAATGTTAATCATAGTATGTATAACCTACGGTTAAAATTTGGGATCAATCGGAGTTAGTATGAAGAAGTTATGCCCCGTAGAAGTTTCGGCCGTTGAAGGTCGTCTTCAACCTCCAGCCATCGTCTACTGTTCGGCCCCTGTTCCACTGCCAGTTGGGCCCCACACGTCAGCCACTAGCCTGCAGCATGACACCCTCCCTGTTCCACTGCCAGCGGGCCCGTCCAGTGTGCTGTTTTCCCCCTGGGCCGAATCAGCTAGCCCATCCCAAATAGTAGCATTTTCTATTTTTGGGAATTAATACCAGCACAGCCCATTCAGTAATCAGGCCGGCCCAGCCTCTTTAAACAGTACATTTTCCCATTTTCCGAAATTATTTTC
Source organism: Zizania palustris (assembly GCA_019279435.1). NCBI lineage: Eukaryota > Viridiplantae > Streptophyta > Magnoliopsida > Poales > Poaceae > Zizania > Zizania palustris. The sequence goes on along the minus strand of JAAALK010000283.1, from coordinate 49,927,551 downwards.
AGTCAGCCCATTTAGCCCAATAGCACACAGTACCTCTTGTCAATTTCAGAAAATTTTTAAACTTCAAAAAAAAATCATATAAAATCCGTTATAGCTCCGAATAGCTCCGTTCAAATTTCTATAAATTCATAAAATTCTGAACTTTAATTTAGGATGAAATAAAAATGTTTTCACAAAACTTTTTGTAAGCTTCTACTTATGTGATGCTATTTGTACCATAGTTACCGACGTCGAAGATCCGCAAGAATTCAATCCCGAAGACCCTGAGTATTATCCGGATCAAGGCAAGTCTCCCTTTGATCATGCTTGATCCCATGTTTGTTAACTTAATTTTATAAAGATGCATGTTTAGGACACACGCACACATACACTTGAAATTCATGACGATCGCCTTCGCGAGAACGTCAATGAAACCTAAAATTGTTGCACTTAGCCTATCCTTGATAATTGAGAACCCTATTGACCTTGTCGCCATGATGGTTACGATGACCCCATCCTAGTATCGTGATGTGGGTTGTCCGTGATCAAACCCCGTCTTTACTTTTATTACATTACATGATTGCAAATGAACGAAGCGTGTGGGTTGAAAATGGGATTTGAAAGATTGTTTTGAAAACCGGTACAGAGTGCCGAGTTAGAAGAAAATGGTTAAAAAAGAAGGGTGTTTTGGGTAAAAACTTGCCATGAGTCGTCATCACCTTTCGGGGTTCGACTTCAAGTGGCGCATAAGGACCGATTCCTTGGGAAAAACGTCATGCACACCAAAGTGCAACCTTACGGACATTATGGGGTGTCCCTGGTTGAGTACCTAGTGGGTTTAGGATCGCCTGATTGCCAGTAGATGTGAAATGCCCAGGGTGACTCCGTGGTTAGTTTTTGGGCTCAAGGAGCCGTATGAGATTGTGATGGTTATGAAGAAAGGTGGTAGGGAGAGGTGAAAGGGGATTTGAGCACCCTTGGTATTTCAGAGGAGAAGGGGGCCGAGGGCCAATGGATCCTTGGTTGGACCCGTCTATGTGGCAATGAGCTATCCTAGGTCGGCTGGAGAAATGCCTTGTAGCGAGCCTCCTTGCCTTGCAAACAAGGAGTAGTTCGCGACGTAAGGGTAAAGTGTACACCTTCTGCAGAAGTATGAACTGTTCGAACAGCCGTGCCCCTGGTTATGGGCGCGTGCCATGATAGTTGCCCATGCGTAGTGTTGGGTTAAGATTTTCATCAAGAAGATAAGTTGAGGGTTGGGAAGCGTTACCAGAGTGCACCCTAGGGGTGTACGGCCAGCCTTCGTGGTCGGCAACGAACTTGTGTAGTTCGGGAAGTCGAAATGGCTTCATAGAGAGAGGGAAAGGTTCAACCCTAGGTTGAGAGATAAAAAATATGTTTTGATGTTATGGGAAAACCTTCCCGATGGAGGGGCAGGCCAGTACCAAAGAAAAGATAAGAGTGTGAAGATGGATGGATTGTTGTGGAAAATGAGAAGATGTGGAGTTGATGAAATGGTTGAGATTGAACTTTGAAAAATAAATAAAAATTGCTACTTATCAGTTAGTGGAGGTTGGGACCTCTGCTAACAGGATTGGGACACTTAGAAATTTAAAGGTCTTTTTATACCAATAAGCCCCAGCCGCCCTTGATGACCTACATTTATAAATATTTCCCGAGACTTGTTGAGTACGTTTGTACTCACCCTTTTTTTACCCCCCCTAGAAGATGAAGCCCAAGCAGGAGAAAACGAATGGTTTCCCGAAGGAGAAGAGGACGTTCAAGGAGATGAAGATGAGGATCACCAAGCGTAGGGTCTCGAGCCTAGTTCCCAACTAGGAGATGGAGATGCTTCCGCTAAGACTTAGTTATTTTGCTTCCTCTGAAAGACTTTGTGATGTTTGAATTGCCGCGAGGAATGCCTCCTACGGCTTTTGTAATGAACTTGGGTTTGAAATACTTATGTATTCGCAATGTGCTACCGTTGGATTGTGAAATATCTTCAATGATGTTGTTGTGATTCAATTAGTGGCAACCCATCTCATATTAGCCAAGTCTATACGAGACGGGAGTGTCACAAAGGTGGTATCAGAGCATAAGTTGGCCCTAGGAGCGAGACCCATAAGTGTCCTTAGAGAGTTATGTTTTATCATACAAACTATTTTCCTAAAAATCTCTTATTCTAACCTACTACTTATTATAAATGCTTGTTATACTAATAACTTCCTTCTGTCTAAAATTTTATAGGTATGGCGTCAGGACCGGCTAGTCACACCCATGGAGAGGGTTTCGATGGATTTGTGAGCTTGCTTCGTGAGATGGCCAACTACATAGGGTTTGCCCCACCAGATTACATTTGTGTCATAGAGGCTGCTGCCCCGCATCGCTGCCAGACTACCCTTAGACTGCTCCCAGCCTCTGATGACATCTCTAGCCACGAGTTTAGTGCCATCCGCCCCACTCTTCCCCTAGCCATACAGGCAGTCTCCCACCTAGCTATAGGTCGCCTTCGCATTATCCATGCCCCTTTGCTTCGTGATAGCCGCTTCCACTACCTACCCCATATATCTTTTGCTGGCACTATTAGTGAGTATCCCTGCCCTTGCTCAGATGGACATCCAGCCTTAGCCGTCCTATCCCAGATGAGCCGAGCCCAGGATAGGCAGCATCGTAGCCTCTTGGATGCCCTTGGGGTTCTTGAGTCCGAGGCCGCATCCCTTCGCGCTATAGTTGCCTCCCTCGCACCACCAGCAGCAGCACCACCAGTAGCACCAGCCATAGCTCCACCAGCCGTAGCTCCACCAGTCGCTGCTCCACCAGCCTCAGCACCACTAGTAGCACCAGTCATAGCTCCACCAGCCGCAGCACCACCAGTAGTGGCACCAGCTCCAGTCATAGCACCCCAGCCAGTTGCACCTATACCTCCACCTCGTGACGGTTCACCCCGTGGCGGTGAGGATGGTGATGTCATGGATTACACTCCTGACTCGCCGACTCCTCGCCCGTGTCGTGAGTTGCCTACAGCCGCATCCTATCGCGCCCGCTTTCGCCCACTTGGTCCCCCACCATCCACTCGCTTTGCACCACCTCGCCCCACCTTAGGAGACATTGCTACCAGTTCTGCCTCTAGGACCCCTGAGTTAGAGGCCTACCCATATCATACTACACCTATGGTGCCAGTGACACCTCTAGCACGTCCTCCTATTGCCCCTACCCAGCCATCTACCACTTATGTTGCTCCGCCAGCCGCCGCTCCAGTTGCCGCACCCGTCATGGCTTCACCACCAGTTGTACCACCCAAGGTGATAGTCTTGAGCGATGATGACGATGATGATCTCGACGATGATTTCGGCGATGACCACGACGACGACCACGATGATGACCCTGATGACGGCCATGGCATTGGACCTGATGACTTCGATGATGAGGACCCAGAGGAGCCCAGCTTTGAGGACGACCTGGAGGAGTAGCTTTATGGACAGTTAGAGTATGAGTCGACACCCTTTTGGTAGCTTTTGACCCCTTAAGGGTCATGTGGTAGGTCGACTTCGAGCTTGATCTTTTGGAGTTTGTATGTGAAATGTATGTTGTGATGTATGATTGTGTATGATGTGATGTGTGTATCGGACCATATTTTACGGTGTGTATGGACTACGTGCTCGCACGTATGTGCCTCGATCACCGTCCCCTTTTATATGCAGCACCTATTTCCTAAAACGATTTATGTGATGTGTTTTATATTCTTTTCTACCGCATATTGTTATCGTTAGCCTTCTTTTTGCGATAGATGGCCCGTGGTAGGCGTCGTCAAGCACCGATCCGTTTGGGTTTTGAAGACATGGTTCAGAATCAGCCACCTGAAGATGCAGCCTCAGAAGATGGAGGAAGCCTTAATGAGCCAGAGCAGCAAGAGAATGTTCCCCCACCACCACCACCTAACATGGCCCAATTAATGGCTATCCAAACCCAAGTACTCCAAGGCCTAGCTCATGGATTTGCCGAGATCCGTCAAGATCTTGCCCCACACCTTGCCCAACCTCAGGGAAGAGCCAAGCTAACAGAATTTCTTCGATCTCACCCACCAGAGTTCTCTCAGACAATCGAGCCAGTGGAAGCTGATGATTGGCTCCGTGATGTGGAAAGGAAACTAGACTTGGTCCAATGCACTCCTAGAGAGAAGGTATTATATGCCACAAATCAACTCCGTGGACCCGCCGCCTTGTGGTGGGAAAATTATTGTGCCACCCATGCTAATGCTGCAGCAATTGGGTGGGTCGAGTTCTCCGAGGCCTTCAAGACGGCTTTCATCCCCGAAAGCCTCATGGAGTTGAAGCGTGCAGAGTTTGATCAACTTCGCCAAGGAGCTTCCACCATGACAGATTATCTGACCCGCTTCAACAAGATGTCCCGGTATGCCCTCGATGAGGTGGATACTGAAAAGAAGAAGATAAGAAGATTTCTAAAAGGAGTAAATTCAGGACTGAGAGTCCAATTAGTAGGTCTTGATTTCCCTACATTCCAGATCCTAGTGAACAAGGCTCTACTAATTGAGAGTGCCCGGAAGGATGCCGAGGAGTTTCGCAAGCGGAAAAATTTTCAGCAGGGAGCTTCATCTCGAAGCCACCCTCGAGCCCGTCTAACCCCATCCACCCAGAACCCAGTTCCATCCCAACAGTACTCCAACAACCCTACTCCTCGCCAAAACCAATCCACTTACCGCCCTCCAGTGCCCCGTTTCAACCAAGCTCCACCTACCAAACCCATCTACAACAACCTAGGAGGAGGCAACACTAGCTCCTTCACTACACCAGCAAGAAACTTCAACCAAGCAGCCATTCAGTGCTATGTCTGCCGCAATTTTGGTCACATGGCCCGAAACTGTCCACATAATCAGGCTAACATGGCCCCTGCATGTTCCAACGTCAGCACTGCACGTGCTCCACCAGCAGGACAAGTCCGAGTTGCACCAGCTGCAAGTGCGCAAGCCTCTCGTGCCACCAACAATTATGGCAGAGGAAGAGTCAACCATGTCCAAGCAGAAACAGCACAAGAAGCCCCAGAAGTTGTCATGGGTATGTTTTTGCTCAACTCCATACCTGCTATAGTATTGTTTGATTCTGGTGCATCACATTCTTTCATCTCCAAGAAAATTGTGGATAAACATAGTTGGAAGACACATCCTATGAAAACAAAATTGTGTGTTCGCTCACCTTGCGGTGAAATTGAAGTTGAACATTTCTGTCCAAAGCTAAGCCTAGAGTTTCAAGGGGTCATCTTTGTGGTTAACCCCATCGTACTCCCTACTCAAGAATTGGATCTTATCCTTGGGATGAATTGGCTTTCGAAAAACCATGGTCGTATAAATTGTTCCAAAAGAACAGTAACTTTAACAGACCCCAATGGGAATGATGTCACATGTCGAATGGAAGAAGGGACTAGAGCCCAACCTATAGTGCATAATGTTCAAGTTAGCAGCATGGAAGAAGTACCAATAGTGAATGAATATCCCGATGTTTTCCCTGAAGAACTTCCTGGAATGCCCCCGGATAGGGATATCGAGTTCTCCATCGAACTTGCCCCTGGCACGGCTCCCATATCGAAGAGACCCTATAGAATGGCCGCAAATGAATTGGCGGAGGTTAAGAAACAGATAGAAGAACTTCAAGGCTTGGGATTTGTGCGCCCTAGTACTTCACCTTGGGGAGCACCCGTCCTACTAGTCAAGAAGAAGGATGGATCAGAACGCATGTGTGTTGACTATCGAGCCTTAAATGAGGCCACCATCAAGAACAAGTATCCTCTACCAAGGATTGATGACCTCTTTGACCAGCTAACCGGAGCAACGGTGTTTTCAAAAATAGATCTCAGATCAGGATACCATCAGTTGAAGATTAGGCCCCAAGATATCCCCAAGACCGCTTTTATCACCCGTTATGGTTTATATGAGTACACAGTGATGTCCTTCGGATTAACAAATGCCCCAGCATATTTTATGACCTTAATGAACACTGTTTTCATGGAATACTTGGATAAGTTTGTTGTAGTTTTCATCGATGACATATTGATTTATTCCAAGAGCAAGAAAGAGCATGCCAATCATCTGCAAGTGGTCCTACAAAAATTAAGGGAGCACCAGTTGTATGCCAAATTCTCCAAGTGTGAGTTTTGGTTAGACCAAGTTGCCTTTCTAGGTCATGTCATAACTGCAAAAGGCATTGAAGTTGACCCTAGCAAGATAGAGGCCGTAGTAACCTGGCAAGCCCCCAAAAATGTCTCGGAGATAAGGAGTTTCCTAGGCTTTGCTGGTTATTATAGAAGATTCATCGAAGGTTTTTCCAAGATTGCCAAGCCAATGACTGAGCTACTCAAGAAAGAGAAGAAGTTTGAGTGGACACCTGCATGTGAGGAGAGCTTTCAAGAATTAAAGCAGAAGCTTACCACAACCCCAGTACTAACACTACCAGACATCAGAAAAGATTTTGAGATCTATTGTGATGCATCTCGAAAAGGCCTAGGATGTGTCTTAATGCAAGATCGTCGAGTGGTAGCATATGCTTCGAGACAATTAAGACCTCATGAGCAAAACTATCCTACTCATGATTTGGAATTGGCTGCAGTTGTGCATGCTTTAAAAATTTGGAGGCATTACCTTCTCGGTAGTAGATGTGAGGTTTACACAGACCACAAAAGTCTAAAGTATATTTTTACTCAGACAGAATTGAACCTAAGGCAAAGAAGATGGCTAGAATTGATCAAGGATTATGATCTCAGTATTCACTACCATCCAGGAAAAGCTAATGTGGTCGCTGACGCCTTAAGCCGAAGAGCTTATTGCAATATGGCATTAGTGCAAACCAATCAAGACCAAATATGTAAAGAAATTGAAAGACTTCGCCTCACCATAGTACCACCTGGTACCTTAGCTACCCTAGTGGTACAACCCACACTAGAGATGCGGATCCGAGAAGCACAGAAAGAAGATGAAGAAATCAAGCATATCAAGGAAGGTATGTCAGAAGGCAAGAATCCTGAATTTAAGATTGATGACCAAGGAACCCTATGGATTAGTCAACGGATTTGTGTTCCAAACAAAGAAGGGATTAGAGACCTCATTCTGAAAGAAGCTCATGAGTCAGCCTACTCCATACATCCCGGAAGTACTAAAATGTACCAAGACCTCCGACAACACTATTGGTGGTCTGGAATGAAGAAGGATGTTGCCAGTATGTCGCTAAGTGCGACACATGCCAACGAGTAAAAGCCGAACATCAGAAGCCCGCCGGTTTATTGCAGCCCCTTCACACACCAGAGTGGAAATGGGAAGAAATTGGTATGGACTTTATAACAGGACTACCTAGGACTCAACGAGGTTATGACTCTATTTGGGTAATTGTGGATCGTCTGACCAAGGTAGCACACTTTCTACCGGTCAAAACTACCTTCAATGGGTAAACAGCTAGCTGAGCTATATATGAGCCGAATAGTATGCCAACATGGTGTACCAAAGAAGATAGTCTCAGATAGAGGTACCCAGTTTACCTCAAGATTTTGGGAACAGTTACATGAAGCCATGGGCACTCACCTAAATTTCAGTACGGCTTACCATCCTCAGACAGATGGCCAAACAGAAAGGGTAAACCAAATACTAGAAGACATGTTGAGGGCATGTGCCTTGGAATTTGCCCGCACATGGGATCTATGCTTACCCTATGCTGAATTTTCCTACAATAACAGTTATCAAGCTAGTATACAAATGTCGCCTAACGAGGCGTTATATGGAAGAAAGTGTAGAACCCCTTTGTGCTGGGATACCACTAGTTCCAACCTGGTGTTTGGGCCAGATGTTATACAGTCGGCCGAAGACCAAGTCAAGATCATTCGAAATAGGCTCCAAGTAGCCCAAAGCCGACAAAAGAGCTACGCAGATAATCGTCGTCGCCATCTCGAGTTCGAAGTTGGAGATCATGTTTATCTACGGGTATCACCCTTACGAGGTGTCAGGAGGTTTGGAATCTCCGGAAAACTAGCACCTCGATATATAGGCCCATATCCTATAACCGCTCGAAGAGGAGAAGTGGCATATCAACTAGAACTACCCGCCTCACTGTCTGATGTGCACAATGTGTTCCACGTGTCACAACTAAAGAAATGCCTACGGATTCCGGGAGAGCAAGTACCCTTGGAAGGAGTGACCCTTGGGGGAAATCTAACTTATGAAGAACAACCAATCCGAATCCTCGATGAGAAAGAGAGCAGACTAGGAGAAAGATTACAAAGTTTATAAAGTGCAATGGAGTAACCCACGAGCAGAGGCTACATGGGAAAGAGAAGATCACT